>LNAC01000355.1:3018020-3148064 GCA_002007465.1 Ailurus styani
AAAATAAAATAAAATAAAATGAAACCCTGGACTCAGCCATATGTTTAAAAGTCTATAGGGAACAAATTTCTTAACTATAACTAGGAGAATGTGGGAAATGTATAGATTATTATATAACTTGTGACCAAATTTCAAAATAAACCCAAAACCTATATCAGAAGGGTATGAAGTTATAATCCTATAGAACTAAGAAAAATTAAGGAATTCCTCATAAAACAGAAACACTGAGGCTTTAGAAAAGAGAGCACATCAGAATGTGGCATATTGGATATCAGGGATAAAGGTAATAAGATAATCACACAAAAAGTGGAAATATAGTTGTGATAAGATCATAGCTATGTCATCGAATATGCCAAGAAAAATAAAAATATCAGTGGAAAGTCTTCAAAGAAGACTTAACTAGCAATAGCTAGTTGTCATATCTGCCAATTATGAACCAGACAAAAAATGGATACTTTTGAAATGTCTTACTGAATAAAAATCCCAAATGCTACTCAAATAGTGATATGTGAATATATAGAATAATTTTTGGTTAAAACTAAAAAAAGAAATCACAATAAGAATAGATACAAACATGCTTTTTGCTTAAAGTATATTTATATCAATCAGCAATTGGACTTATTCACTAATTATTGAAAATAGCATGTTTAAAATCTATAGAGCTACTGATTAGCAACTATATTTTTATTTTTTTATTGAACTTTTCATATGCAATCTAAGAAGAGATTTTCATTGAATTTAAGGTAATATTCTACATATTAAAGGTTTTATTGTATTCAAATTAAATAAAATTACACAATGATTCAGGGGACAAGGGAATTTTATTATATTAGATAGATCTGGGGAGTAGACACATTTTATTTCTGAACTCAGGAATATTAAATACCAACCCAATGCACTGCATTGTTGAATACATTAATGAGAGTATTAGTAAAGGACCTTCATAAAACACAAGTAAATTCCATTTGAACATATTTATATATTTTTTTTAATTTTATTTTTTCAGTGATCCAAGATTCATTGTTTATGCACCACACCCAGTGCTCCATGGTATACGTGCCCTCCTTAATACCCACCACCAGGCTCACCCATCCCCCCTCCCCTCCATAACCCTCAGCTTGTTTCTCAGAATCCATAGTCTTATGGTTCATCTTCCCTTTCAATTTACCCCAGTTCACTTTTCCTTTCCTTCCCCTACAGCCCTCCATTTTATATTTTTAACAGAGTAAATAACATTAGTCTTTTATAAAACATATCAATTAGAAAAATAATTGTAACATAATACAATTAAAATAATATATTATTTAATATAAAATACATTATAATGTAATATAATATCCATTTCTTTGCTATAAAAATATATGCGTATGTACACATACACACAAACTATGCATAGGAAGTGGGAGAGAAAGAGAAAACTTACACTGATAAAAATACAGCCCTATAAAAATTAATATTTTCTTTCACTTTTATCTTTTTTTCATATATAATTTTTAGTTAATAAGTTAATAAATGCAAAGCTTTAATAAATTCAGTAAATATTAAAATAATCTTATTTCATTCACTTATTAAATAAAAGGGAGTCTGGGAAGATCAGGAAGAAAAAGAGGTAAACAGATTCACAGAAAATCAAAACCAAAATATGCATTAATATAAAATAAGCAGACTATAACAAGAGTTTCAAAGCAATGAATTGAATGACAATATAGTGTCATGAATGTATTTTGCAAAATACAAATGTATAAATTAACATTCTTCAACATATTTATGGTTAAGTAAATGAGAGCCATGGGCAACAGTTAACACCTATTTTATGTGATCTTTAAAGTTCTTTGAACACCTTTAAATGTGTACATTTTTAGCCACTTTAATATAAGATGATTAAACTTTCTTCAGGCAACATATCATTTTAACACTGCGCACTAAGCATAATTGCTTTGAAATGATCTCTCCATCCCAAAACGCATTAAGCTTCAGCAACTTTTTATCTCCAAATAAAGCTTGCAGAAAAAATTTCCAACACTTTTTTTCTCTAACCCAGATTGTCCTCTGGGTAGACCATGTTAATGGTAAGTCAAGGTATATCAAATATATTGAAGAGTTTGGATACACAATTTGAGAGTGAGAGCCAGAGGTGATAAAATATTTCTATATAATAGTGAAGTAGGAACTTGAAGCTAGGGGATAAAGATAAAAAGTTATGATGTGTGTGTGTGTATTTATATATATTTATATGAGAAAGACAGAGATTTTAAGATGTTGACTCATGTGATCCTATAGGCTTAGTGAGTCCATATTCTGATGGGGGGGATCCCAGTAGGCTGGAGACTCAAGTAAGAGTTGAAGTTTAAATTCAAAGGCAATCTGCTTGAATACCTTTTTTTCTCCAGGGAGGTCTTTCTTCTATTGAGGTTCTCAACTATTTGGATGAGGTCCAGCTCTATTATGGAGGGAAATGTGCTTTACTCAAAGCCTACAGATTTAAATCTGAATTTTATTTTAAAAACATTTTAAAATTTTAAAAACATTTTCAGAGATATCCAGAATAATGTCTGACCAAATATCTGGGGACCGTGGCCCAGCCAAGTTGCACATAGAATTAACCATCACACATGGGGAGCCAGGAGTCAGTGAGTTCAAGTACTGAAAGGTAAGGGGCTAGAGAATGATACAGCCTGCTGGCTGGGCAGCCAATGAAGAACTTTGGATTAGAATAAAATCTAATCCAGAACTTTTGGTTTGGGGTTTTTTTCCTGAATACCTTCCTCTACTTCTCCTATGTAATTATGAGAAATAGCCACTTTATTTACTAATATATTTGTGTGAATGGTGAAGAGTCTAACTAGGGAACTGTATTGTGTCAGTCCATGGTAAAATGTGTTATAGCTACAGCTGTCCACTAAAATCCTCCATAATCATAAGTTTGTAGGTGGACTTAGCTGCTCAGCTGGACCACAAATCTTAGATTCTCACTGATAGATGCAGCCATGCATTTAGGTACTTTCCACAGGATTTAAACCATTTGCAACTACCACCTTTAAGAGAAAATGTGTTCACTTCATGTTGTCTTTCACCTTCCTGCCAATAGTAATCTTGAGCATTTAAGTTGGGTTTAATCAGACAAATGACACCAATGTCTTCAAACTTTTTGGTTTCTTTTCACATTTAAAAATTGCTGTGAAAGGTGTAAGCCTGATGATTCACAGACCTGTACCCCTGGGGCAAATAATAATAAAAAATAAATAAAAAAAAACAAAAAACAAAAACAAAAACAAATCACTGAGGGCCTCAAGAGCTGGTATTTATGTGGGTCATATCTATCAACATTTGCATTTTTAGAAATCAAAGCTAAGAAACTTTTAAAATGTGGATATATTCATTCATTTGAAATAAAAATGAATCTATTATGTGCTAATGTAAATGGCATATTTTTATGAAAAAAATCTATTCTCAAAAAAAATTAGTACAAAGAATAGCACTGTTTTCCATTTTTTAAATTTCACTAATGCCTGGCTTAATAGAAAGCAGCTGAATTCTCATTTCTAATTTTTTAAAAGAATGTATTTATTTATTTGAGAGAGACAGAGAGAAAGAAATAATAAGAGAGAGCACCGGTGAGGAAGAGAGGGAGAAGCAGGATCCCCACTGAGCAGGGAGCTGATGTGGGGCTGAATCCATGGACTCTGGGATCGTGACCTGATACTTAACTGACTGAGTCATCCAGTTGCTCCACTAATTCTTTTTTTTTTTTTAAGATTTTATTTACTTATTTTGAGAGAGAGGGAGACTGAGAGCACATGCATGCAAGCTTGTGCACGAGTGGGGGCGGAGGGGCAGAGGGAGAGAGTGAATTCCAAGCAGAGTCCCTTCGGAGTGTGGAGACTGACAAGGAGCTCGATCTCATGACCCAAGATCATGACCTGAACAGAAAGCAAGAGTTGGATGCCCAACTGACTGAGCTACCCAGGTGCCCCTCATTTCTAATTCTTTATTCAACCTGTTATCACATATATTTTTTGGTCAAACAATTTGCAGAAAATTTGGTTTTACAAGACATGCAGTTAGAAAAAGATAGATATTTTAATAGCCCTTGGATTCTATGGACTACATGTTGGGAACCCCTGCTCTAAAGGGTGTTGGCAACCTCAAATGAAAGAAATCAAAATCTGGTTCCCTGAAACTAGGATCATTGGATGAGAAAGAAATAAAATTTTTATTCATTCAGATACTAATGTGCAGGCGTCTGGGTTTTAGTAGTTATTCCTTCATGTTAACAGAGAAATTCAACTTAGAAGTCAGATGATCTGTCAAAAAATAAATATTTGAAATTGTCTGAGAAGTTGTTGACAGAAAGGAGAAACATATTACAAACAAGAATTGGACTTCTGGATTTGATGAGACTTCTTATGCCATGGCAAAAATATCTTACTGGTTATGAATCAGTGAGTATCATGTGTTTATTGAGCATATAGCTGTAGGGAAAGTGTACAGAAAGAACTAGAATGTTAGAAGTAATTGTTTGCTCTTTGGTACTTAAGCAAAGTAGCAAAATAAAGAAACAAGCTCAGGCAAAAAGTTACCAGTTAATGAACAGTAGTAGAAGGAAATAGAATTTAGAGATCTGGGGTCCAGAGTTTCAGAAAATGAAATGTAGGATCCTATTCTCAAAAGAGACTTTCTCAAGTGCCTATTAAGACTATTAAACTAAAACAAAACCAAAAAAAAAAAAGAGAGAGAGAGAGAGAGAGAGAAAGACGAACCCTGTGGCAAATGTCAAATTAAGGATGTGTCTTCCCATGTTTAGTCTAGTGTTTTTGATGGTATAATGTATCTTCCACTGAAATGAGAGAAAAACATGACTACAGAGTAGAATGACAACAAATTAAATAAACTTAAATATTATATCGACTACTAGCACATAGTGCTGATTTAAAACAAATAGAACAGAAGTCCACTAAGCTTTGCAAACTGTATGTTAAAAAAATAATAAGCCTGCCTGCATAGCCCACCCTCAAGATCATAAAGCAAGGCATATTTTCTAACAGCTACTTCAAAAGAGGTCACAGAGGACAATAGACAAAGATGATGATACATTATTTACTCTCGCAAAAACACAATTCTCAAAGTATAAAAAATGTCTGTTTACCCCCAAAATTCATATGTTGGAATCCTAACATATGGATACTATATGGTACTATAAGGTGGAGCCACTGGGATTAAGTCATGAAGGAGTAATCATGAGTGGGATAAATGTCCTTGGAAAAGAGATCTCTCTCATCCTTTCCACCACATGAGGACACAGAGAGAAGATGACCTTCTATGACCCAGAAGTGGGCCCTTAAAACTTCCAGCCTCCAGAACTGTGAGAAATAAATATTTACTGTGTAAGTCACCATTCCATGGTGCTTTTTACTATAGGAAACCTAATGTACTAAGATGAGGAATAATGAAATTATTCCAGACAGCAGAACCAGGGCTGTCTAGATGGACTAAGGAACAAATTTATTTCACTGTTATGGTAGGAAGTTCCATAATTCCTGTACAGGTGAGTTCTCTAATTATTATAAATTGAATGGTTTCCCAGTTTTCCCATTTTTAATTGGCTGCTTATGAAAGTTATCTGCACACTATATACTGGGAGGAATAACTACTTCGGGCTACTATATATTAAAAGTGGGTTAAATTTGGGAAGTCATAAAAAATGGGGGAGGTCATGAGAAGCCACACATAAACCAACAGAGACGTTTGCATATCATCCAGATAATTGGAATTTGAAGTGGATAGAATATATGGAATTTTGTTTTTCTCATTTCATAAGGGAGTAAATAAATGCATTCGAAGCATGGGGAAAAGACTGTCAGGAGAAAACTACGGTGAGATCATCATCATACACACACACACAAATTGTTTCCCTCTTCCTCTTTAGAACTTTAGTTGTTGGAGCACAGAGCTTTTCAGGAAAACTTTATTACCCACTCTCTTTTGCTGTTCGTCCAGTGGAATGTAATGAGAAGTAATGTACATGTACTAGTGATACCTCAGAATCTTAAGTCATTGATTTACTTCTCTCTGTTTCTCCACCCTACCAGCAGAAATCTAGATAAGATGATGTCATTTTTTGAACAGCTTGATAGTAATAATCCCCTAGAAGGTGGTGGAGCCAAGCCATGGAAGAAACTTGAGCCCTTAAGAGTCTATACAAAGTAGAGATATATGGAGACCTCGACAATTCACATCAAATCAGCTATGTAACAATAAAACATTCCTCTTTGATAATCAATGAATTTGTGTGAGTCTTTGTTATAGTAGCTTAGCTTTTGTTCTAAGTACTGCAGGGTGATATAAATACAACATTTGATATTGCAGAGGCCAGAGTTGAAAAAATATAAAATTCAAGATTCAGGGAATTTGCAGAAATCTTTGAAAAGCTTCAGACTTGAAAACACTATAAAATTCAATGTTAATGTTGAATCATGCTTCGATATAAATAATGAGAGTTCCCTGGTGATAAATGTGTCTGCAAGTAAAACAGCATGCTATCTTTTATCTCCTTGCTTCATATATTGTTCAGAATTGGGTGAGAAACAGAGACTGGGTTAGGTTTACCAACTGAGTGAAATCCAGGAGTGAAGTGAAAGTCAGTGATACAGCGCTGGTTATTTGGTAAAACCATGAATATACATTTTTAAACACTTCTTAAATTATTTTTAAAAATCAGTGTCAAATCAAAATGGTTAGTTTTCTGACACCCCCATTTCAATCACACATATATCACTTTCACCTTAGTTTTTAAAAGTTAGCAGGGTAAGTATGCTACTGCCAAAGATGTTCCATAGAAAATTTTGAGCTGAAGATTATATTGAAGCAAACCAAGAGAAGCTGCTTTTTCTATGTCCTTTTAAATGTTAAATGTTAAAAAAAAACTGAGATGCATATTCTATTATTAGTAAGTTGACATCATAATGCTAGTCATAGCTATTTTTCTTTGTATGGTCACAATTAATACAAAATTGTGTTTTAATCTTGATCAAGAGAAAAAATAACACATATGGAACCAATGACAAATGGTTATAATGTTACATAGGACATGTTTAAAGAATCTATTATTGAGTAACAAAGTCCTATCTGAATTTATCCTAAATGCAGATCTGTATCTGATTTCCACTAGCTACTAAGACTATGATTACTGGAATGGTCATAGTTTTTGTTTTTGTTTGTCTTTAAAGAGAAAAAGGCAATATTATAAGGTACACTAGAGGAGTTGAGTAGGATGTATAAAGCAAAAGAAAGCTTGAAGTTGGGAGGTATTCAGTAAGAACACAGAAGGATTTTGAACAATGGGTGTTCTTACTACTTGATGCCAGGGAGGAGACAAAAACAATTTAAATCACAGTACAAGTTCCATTAGAAAGAAAGAAAGAAAGAAGAAAGAAAAAAGAAAGAAAGAAAGAAAGAAAGAAAGAAAGAAAGAAAGAAAGAAAGAAAGAAAGAAAGAAAGAAAGAAAAAGGAAGGAAGGAAGGAAGGAAGGAAGGAAGGAAGGAAGGAAGGAAGGAAGGAAGGAGGAAGGAAGGAAGGAAGAAAGAAAGAAAGAAAGAAAGAAGAAAGAAAGAAAGAAAGAAAGAAAGAAAGAAAGAAAGAAAGAAAGAAAGAAAGAAAGAAAGTAAAAGAAGAAAGAAAGAAACTGGAATCTTCTGGCCGCTACATGAACAAATTCCTTCTCAAGTAAAACTGTCTATAAAATATATTGTGATAGAAAACTTTGGTATATGGTGTTGTGGCAATCCTGTAAATCCTAGAAAACACAAACACAAAAGCATTATTTTTATTCAATATATACAGCACATTTGGGGTATATTATTGTGCATGATATATGTGAAAGTGTTACAAATCTTTTTTCTTAAGGTCTTTCAGTTGCTTAGTAACAGAGGAATGGAAGGAGTGGTAAAAATAGGTCACCATTAAGTGAGGGATTTTCTTGTTTTTTATATCAGGAAATATTATTTGAGGATAATAATAGATATAAATCATAGATATGCTGTGCATTGCCCTGAGACAGCCCAAACTCTGTGAGCATTACTATTTTTTTCTATCATTCGTCAACCCTTTTTTACCCTTCTGGGGAGATGTTAAACATAAAGTAAGTCATTTCTCTTGCTTCCATAAATGTTAACAATTTTTCTTAATAGCCTATGAGTACTTCAAATTATATATGAAATGAAATAACACTCATTGCACAGTTAGAGGCACTGCCAATGTTTATCACAACAGTAATAACTATTTTGGGAATTCCAAATTCAAATGAGCCATTCTTTTCCTGCAAACAGAATAAAATATAAAATGTATTACTTCATTAAGTTTTGGTTTTATGTTAATGGTAAATGTAAGTATCTAGGACATTTAATTTAAACCGATTTAAGTAATCGCTTTGCAGGTGTGCTACATTAATTATAATCACATTAGTTTAGTGATATTCTAATTATGTGTTTGTTTACATAACACAGTTTAGCCTGAAATCATTGAGGATTTCTTTTCTTAGATCTGAGGAGAGCAACAACACTATAATGGTTTATTTTCCAAAATAAAAAGAGGTGACTTTGGATTCTGATTTCAGATAGCCAGATAACAATTATTAAAAGTAAACAATGTAGATTAAAAACAAACAAACAAAAACAAATATCTAAAGGAACTGGAGTACAACCAAAGGAAAATAAAAAACAAAACTAGAAGTGAATAAATACTTAAACAGAAACTATACAACGGAATATTTTCATAGCATAGAATAATTTCATATTTTTCAATATGATTTTCGACATGAAAGCATAGGCTGGTTGTACACTAGAGGGCAAATAGAAACCCAGCACAAAGCTAGATAGCGTTGCTGGTTGAAACTGAAACTTGGATATAACAAATTGAAGAACTTCCAGAGCTATTGTGAAATGAAGGGACAGATTCTACTAAGGGAAGGATCATAAAAGGGAAAAGTCCCACATAAATGGGAGAGATACCAAGATTCTAAAGGAAAAATGTGGAAGACCAAAATCTAAGCAAAGATTTCAGCACTGCCTACCACAGTAAAGGCAATGTTTGGAATTTGAGTCCAGTCAAGGTAAATATCAGGTCAACCAAAAAATCAATATATGTAAGAAAATAACAGAATCCAAAGTTTCTAAAAATCAGACATTCACAATGCCTAGCCTACAGTGAGAAAAAAAAAAGAAACAAGCAAAAATACTAAGCATTAGAAGAAACATTAAGCTATAGTTAAGATAAAAACTGACCCTGAATTGGAGAATAGATTAGGATTGGCAGTTAAGAAGTTAAAGCAAAATGTTGTGCTTGGGTGGCTCAGTTGGTTAAGCATCTGCTTTTGGCTCAGGTCACGATCTCAGGGTCCTGGGATTGAGTCCTGCATCAGGCTCCCTGCTCTTTAGGGAATCTGCTTCTCCCTTTGCCCTTCCTCCCACTCATTCTCTCAATTTCTCTCCCTGTATCTCTAATAAATAAATAAATTTAAAAATTATTAAGGAACAATATGTCAACATATAATTCCATTTTCATTTTTAAAACCTTCAAAGCAGAATAAAAATGATACAATTTTTTAATGCCTGCTATCTGAAAGAATTAATTATCATTAAAACAGAGTTATGTGAAGTTCGAAAGCAAAACCTCCAGGGTGAACCAAAATAACAAAGGCTGAACACTTAGTTTTATAGGAAATAATGAAGAATACAAAGAATGATAAATGAGAATAACACCCAAAAGGCTAGAAAGTTCTCTTTCCATTATTTAAAATATATTTTATTCTTTAAACGAAATAATACTATCCTGTGTTGAGGAATTTATAAAGTATGTAGATACTATAGATATATGACATGACAGCTATAGAACAGTCCATTGGTCTAAGTAGAATCGTACTGAATCAGGCTCCTCACATATACAGTGAAACTGAAAAATATTTACTCTATATTGACTTTGATAAAGAGTATTTTTTTTCTTCCTAAAAAGGTGCAAAAATAATTAAAAAACTAATAGAATACTAACTGCGCTCACTTTAAGTCAAAAGGAGACAGGGAAAGAGGAAGGAACAGAGAGACAAAAGACAATATACCTGCTTCTGACTCAGATGGATTAAGATGGACTCAGTTTTCTTTCTCACCTGAAACAATTTAAAACTCAGAAAAAATTATATGAAACATAGTTTTCAAGACCTTGAACATCAAGCAAAAAAATATAGCCATCTCTGAAAGACAGGAAACAAATGAAGTAAACTCAATGGCTGTCTCACCTTACTGCTATGAGAGAATTTCCAGGTTGTGGTGCAGGTAGGGGGAAACCCACAACTGGCCTAATAATTCCTAGAGTAGAGGGGATGGAAGAGAAAGTTTAAGAAGACCAAGTGGCTAAGTATTCATTACAGAGTACTAGAGAGAAAAATATTACCAGAGAGAGAATTCTGGAGATCTGCAGAGGGTCCTCCTTGAAATATTCTACAGAGGAGTGATCATCGCATGCCTGTGAAGAAAGTCACTGAGGCTGTGGATAGAACCACTTGAAAGCATTAGAGGAAATAGATTGGATTTTAAAAGACCCAACTAATTGTTGGTACAGAAAAAAATATATTATGGTAACACTATTCAAGATAAAACTGGCTTGGTTCTCTCAATTTAAAAAAAATTAGATTTCAGAGCAAAAAATATTACCAGGGATAAGGCATGATATTTTATAATGAAAAAGGTGCTGATTTATCAAGAAAATATTACAGTATCAAATATTTATGCATCTAATAACAGAATTAAATGAGAAGCAAAATATCATGGAATTTCAAGGAGAAATTTAAAAAGATCCACAAACTTTGACCAATATTTTAACAACTCTTTCCCAGCAATTGAGAGACACAGGGAGAAATGAGTAAAGATACAGAAGAACACACTGCTCACAACACTACCAATGAAATTGATGTATCATTTATAGAAAACTTTACCTAATAATTACAGAATACACATTTTTTTAAATGAACATCACATATCAAGATAGATCATATTCTGGAACATAAAATAAATCTCAATAAGTTTGGACAGATTCAGGTCATAAAAAGTATGCTTGTCAAACACCATGGAATTAAGTTGGAAGCAATATCAGAAATCTCTGGAAAAATCCCTATATTAGGGTTCTCCAGAGAAATAGAACCAATAAGGCTGAGAGAGAGAGAGAGAAATTATAGTAAGGTTTATTGTAAAATTTATTATAACAAATGGGCTCACATGATTATAAGTACCAACAATCTGTCATCTGGAAGCTTGAGACCCAGGTGAGCCTCTGACATAGTTCCCAGTTGGAGTCTGGAAGCCTTTGAATCAGGATAGTCAAGGGTGTAATTCACATCTGAGAGCTGGGGAAGGCCAATGTTCCAGCTCACAGTCAGAAAGAGAGAATGAATTCCCTTCATCCACCTACTTGTTCTGTCCAGATCCTCGATGCATTAAATGATGCTCACAGACCCTGAGGAAGGCAATCTCCTTTACTCAATCTACCAAATAAAATGCTAATCTCATTCACAAACATCCTCATTGACACTCAGAAATAATGCTTATCCAAATTTCTAGGTATCCAGTGGCCCAGTCAAATTGATACATAAAATTAACCATAACAATTCCCAAATATTGAAAACTTCAGAATGGTAGAAGTTATTTGCAAATGACATATCTGATAAAGGGTTAGTATCCAAAATCTGTAAAGAACTTATCAAACTGGACATCTAAAAACCACATAATCCAGTTAAACAATGAACAGAAGACATGAATAGGCATTTTCCAAAGAAGAGACACAGATGATCAAGAGACACATTAAAAGATGCTCAAAATCGCTCATTATCAGGGAAACACAAATCAAAACTACAATGAAATATCACCTCACATGTGTCACAATGGCTAAAATTAGCAACATAGGAAAAAAAATAAGTGTTGGCAAGGATGCAGAGAAAGGAGAATCCATTTACACTAGGTGGGAAGGCAAACTGGTGCAGCCATTCTGGAAACAGTGTGGAGGTTCCTCAAAAATTTAAAAATAGAACTACCGTATGACCCAGCAATTTCACTACTAGGTATTTATCCAAAGGTTACAAAAACTAGTGATTCGAGAGGCACATGCACTCCAATGTTTATAGCAGTATTATCAGTAATAGTCAAATTATGGAAAAAGCCCAAATGTCCATAGAATGATGAATGAATAAAGAAGAGGGGTGTGTGTGTGTGTGTGTGTGTGTGTGTGTGTGTGTGTGTGTATGAGGTGGTATATGTATATATATGGTATATGTGTGTATATATATATATTATATATATATATATAGCCATGAAAGAGAATGAAATATATATATTTTATTCTTTTGTGTGTGTATATGTATGTATATTATATATATGTGTGTGTGTGTGTGTTTTACCTTGAAAAGGCACTAAAAATGTCCAATTCAGGCTTATATTTTTTAAATAAAATTGTTACAGTGATAATGAGACATGATCATGATGTGTGTCTATGTAGAAAATAAGATTTTCAATAAAACCAAGTGCCCAAGAGAAGGAAGTGAGATAGATTATCTAAAATATTTTCTTTTTGTAGTGATGAGATTTTTATTTAAAGATTTTATTTATTTTTTTATTTGACAGAGAGAGAGCACAAGTAGGCAGAGAGGCAGGCAGAGAGAGAGGAGGAAGCAGGCTCCTTGCCAAGCAGGGAGTCTGATGCGGGCCTCAATACCAGGACCCTGAGATCATGACCTGAGCTAAAGGCAGAGGCTTTAACCCACTGAGCCACCCAGGCACCCTGTGATGAGATGTTTAATTAAAAGATCCTCACTTAATAAAACCCCATCATAAATATGAAAAAAAAAACTACATAACACGCTTTGAAATAACCCATGGGTAATGGAAAGAAAAAATGGAATGGAAAGAAAAAATGAAAATTATATATAAAGCATTTTTAATGGAATCAAAGTGAAACACAATCTATTAAAATTTTGGAAATGCTACTAAAGCATACTTAAATGACAATCTATAACACTGAGTGCCTATTTTGTAAAAGTAGGTCTCAAAACCATTACCTCATTTTCCACCTTAAAAAAAAAACCTAAAATAAAAAAACTAATGAAATTCAAAGTAAGCAAAAAGAAGGAATTAATAGCAAATGGATGGTAATCAATAAAATGGAAATAAGTAAAAATCAATACAGAAAATCAGTGAAATAAAAAAATGTGAATGATAAACCTTTAGTCAGACTGATCAGGAAAAAGGCATAAGATGCATATGACAAATATCGGGAATGAGAAAGATGATGTCATTGCAGATTATAGAAGTATTAAAAGGATACAAAGGGTATTTATGCCAATTTATGGGTATTTTCGCTAATTTATATGAAATGATACATGTAAGAAAAGAAATAAATTACAAAAGCTCATTCTAGAAGAAACAAATAAACTGATAGGCCTTCTATCTATTGTAACATTAATTTTCACTGAGATGCTTTTCCTGAAATGCCCAGATAGCCTTGATAGTGACTTCTACCAAACATTTGGGGGGAAAAACATACCAATTCTACACAAACTCTTGCAGAAAATTAAAGAAAGAATATCTCCAAACTCAGTTCACAAGTCTATTATTCTGATAAAAATAAAACTACAGACAAAATTTTTCCAAGAACTTAGAGGTGAAAATTCTAAAAGAAAGTTTAGTAAGTCAAATCCAGCAACATATCAAAATGATAATGCATTATGAGAAGGTGGGGTTTCTCCAGAGAAAAGATTGGTTTAATATTTGAAACCCAATCAATGCAATTCATTATATTAAAAAATTTAGAAGTAAAAATGGTATGATCACTTCAATAAAGACAGAACATTCAGCAAAATCCAACATCTATTCCTTATTAAAAAAGTTTTAACAAGTTAGGAATGGATGGAAACACACTCAAATAATAACAGGACATTATGAAAATCAAATATAGCTAACCATATAGTTAATGGTAAATATTGAAAGCTTTTCTTCTAAGTTCAGGAAGGTAGCAAGGATGTTTATTTTCATGAGGTCTATTAAACATTTTAATGGAGATTCTAATCAGCACAATAAGGCGAGAAAAATAAACCAACAACCAGTTTGCAAAGAAAGGAGTAAAGCTCTCTTAATTTATTTATGACATATTTGTCTATGTTGAACATCTGAAAAAATCTCCCAAAAACCTAATAGAATTATATAAGGGTGTTGAGCCAGGTTATAGAATATGAGCTTAAAATACAAAGATCGATTGTATTCACCAATATTAAAGACAAACAAAAATTGAAGAAAAAATGGCTTCGACAATAGTTTCAAAATATAGCATGTAAACATTTGTCCAGTAATACCCTGAAAAAATATATATTAGACCTTTACACTCAAAACATACCTGTACTCACAGGAAACACATATTTTTGAATAAGAGACAAAAACTTTATTACTCACTGGGGGAGCCCTGAGGGTGGGGTGGGGAGCAGCCAGAACTGTATCTTGTATTTCTTTTGTATCTCTTCCATCAGTCCCCATCCCAACAGAGTGACCCAGAAGGAGCCAGCTAGCACCTGTATCTACAGTGAGATGCTCTATAGGAGAAGAAACTTGAATTTAGAAAACTGATATTATATAGGGCTGCTGGTTTTGTCTCCAAAAAAACACAGAAAGAGAGTGGGTGGGGTTGGCGGAGAATGTCTTGCCCGAATTTCACTTCACAGAGTCCCCAGGATTGGGGGGCAAGTCTGCAAATACACTAGTTACTATTCACCCATTTCCTGCAAGTTTGATAAGAATTGTAGCTGAGCAACTGGCAAAAATGATGACAGTAGGTTTCTGTCTCATCAAGAAAAGGATATTACATTAAGAGCTGTGAAGTAGACAATATTAATGCTACCGTACTCAACAAAAGTAGCCAATCAATACCAATACAACATGTTCAAGGAGGTTGCAAAATTTAGTTCTACCAGAAAACTATTATAGATGCAGAGGTTTCACTTTCAGTCAAAGGTCTTTTCAATTGTTAAGGTTAGCAAGGACAAAAACAAGTTTTGAAGAATGATGTGGGTGATAAACAGTTTCATGGGGTAAATCCAGTTGTATCTGCTGCACTAGATGTGGTCCATTTAGTGGAGAAAATCAATACAGATCCTGAACTCTGGCTGATCAGGTGAATTTTTTTTTATCTCTTCTGATTAACAGAGACTATCAAGATTTCATAATTATTAAGCATCATTATTCTGTTAAATGCAATAAAACATGTATAAAACTATTCATTGGTAATCTACAATAAAATGAATACAGAACTATTTGAACAAGGTATTTTCATATTGCTGAAACATAAGATGATATACAAAATTCAATAGTCTCCTAACACATAGACTCTACACTTTAAGAATATGGTCTATATATACTTAGAGAAACAGAATGAATGTGAATTTCTATATTGGGTGTGTGTTTGTATCTCATTCAACAGATAGACTATTTGATACAAAAAATAAAATTAAAGCATATGATCTTCTTTAAGGAAAAATACTCAAAATATACTGAGCTGTATAAATGATTATCTAAAAGACTTTGGCAATGTCTATTCCTAAAATTAGACTGTTTCATATTGTAATTTTAAAATATTCACTTACTATATAGAAACAATGAGGACTTGGAGGAAAGATAGCAGAAGGGGATACAGTTGTAATCTTGTTGCTCGAGGTAACATCTACCATGTTCTGAAGACTCAATTCCATCAGCAGAGTTAAGAAAAATAGGGATGCCTGGATGGTTCAGTGGGTTAAGCATCTGCCTTCAGCTTAGGTCATGATCCCAGAGTCCTGGGATTGAGTCCCATGTTGGACTCTCTGCTCAGGAGGGAACCAGCCTCTGCCTGCTTCTCCCTCTGCCTGCCACTCTCCCTGCTTGTGCATGCTCTCTCTCTCTCTCTCTCTCTCTCTCTCTCTCTCTCTCTCTTTCTAATAAATACATAATCTTAAAAAAAAAGAGTTAAGAAAAACAAAGTAAATTTGTCTTTCCCTCAAGAAAAGGCAAGAATGAGCCTAGCACTTGAACAAAAGCTAAAGCTTTGTACTCACATTACGGGGATGAAAGGGAAGCCCCAGCCGCAGACATAGCTTTCTCTCCCACAGTATGCACAGTAATTACTGCAATTCACCAAGACTGATGTCATTATATCTTTTATACTTGATTATTTCAGTTACCAGAAGTCCCAGACCCACCAACTCAATCCTCATTTCCCATGTTTTAGCCCTATAATTCTTCATAAATATTCTTTGCTTTAACATCCTCCTAACATTCCTCCATTCCTGAACCTCTCACAGTCCATTACTAGAAAGAGTTGTAATATTTTCCACCTCTTCTCTGGATATTTCCTTTAAGTTCCTGCTCTGGAAATCTATTTCTTTCCTTAAAACACTTCTCATAAAGCCCTTTAAATTTTTTCCCTGTTTTTCACCTTAATTCTTGTGCCATTGAACCTGGAGGTAGCTAAGAGGTATCTCTTGCTTCTCATGGTCACTTTCCAAGTAACCTTTCTCTTAATCCGCAGTGGTCACGTAGGAGCCCTGAGTTTTTAATCTTATGTTGTCAGATTGTATTATATATGAAACCTATTACTGTTGGTGTGATGTACCAACCAGCAGGATAATGTGTTTCGTTATTGGCTCAGTGCATGATCAGGTCCTCTTCCTTACTTCAGCTTTTCACTCCCAGAGTGCATACAACTGAAAACTTGCTATAATCAAAATTCATGTATGCCAACCTGGGAACCACAATATTTTCAACTTGCTTTTTTTGAATTCTGACTCCAATAATTGTTTTCTTCCTACACCCTTAGCACTGTTCCTCACTTCCTTGAATTTTCTCATTCCACTCTGCTCAATTTAAACTTAATGATAAGTCATTATAATCACTCTCTTGTACATATATACTCTCCACCCCCTTGCCCTGTTGAAGGAAGATGATATTACTCAAGAAAGCTAGATTTATTGATTCTAATCAAGGGAGAACTGCATTTGTAAAATACAATGTACCTGAATGAAGCAAACTGAAAAACTCATGTAGAATGTAGAAAAACTTATGTAGAAGCAAGGATATTTAGGAATGGTGAAATTCAATAGATAAAGTAACATTAAAAAGGTGTGACTTTACCAATAGATAAAGTATCATTAAAGACACTGATTGATGATGAGCTTACAGAAGTGAGGGAATGCCAATAGTTGGATGGCATTCAGAGTATTAGTAATTGATGTAGAGCTGTCAATGATCAATTAGAATGGGCTTAAACAAAGCTCTTGTACAATTTTTATTTGTTTTTGTTTTCTTGTTGCAACAGAATAATCAGTCTTTTCCTTGAGTTTGGAGCGTAGGAACATTTTTATCTTTCTCTTTTCTTATTTTATTTTCTTAATTTGAAAACAAAAATTATGGTTAAGTTCAATTCTTTCTCTGATGTGTGCTTGGAGCTATATGGCTGAATATTCCTGGAGAAAGCTATAAGACTACAATGATAAGTTTCATTCCTAACTCATAGTCTGGATGTCAGATGTGATGAGAGAAAATATTATTTACATCCTTACTCCACATGCTTTTTTCACTCTGCAGGACCACTATTCCACATCTTCTACTTCTTTAAGCCCCTAAGACTTTTCTTCCATCCTGACTTGCAACATCATGTTTTCTATTTCACTGAGAAAATTTAATTTATCAGAAAAGAATGCCTCTAATGACCTCTATCATATTTACGAGTTTACTAGAGACTTCCCCAACTATTTTGCCTCACTGTTTGTTACACACTAGCACACTAGGTATTCTAAAACTGATCTCTTTAAAAACTATTCTTTCAATTTCAAAAATATATCCTATTATTTTTTAAGAACAGTGATTTAGAATTCTCTTTCTCTCATATTATCAGTTACTTGCTTTGTACCAAATGATTTTATTCGTTTAACAAAGTTCTGTTATTTCTCAAATTAGAAAAAAAAATACATTATTTCTACACCGGCTATTGCCCTATGTTTTTGGCTCACTTGTGAAACCAACATCCCTAATGCTTTGTGCTTCTTTATACTCGATTCTCTTCAAATCCCTCCAGTGTAGGAGAAAAAAAAGTGAGAGGTTTATTTCTTATTTCCTAATTGTAGTTTAGAAATATTCCACTTTTCTGGGTCTAGATTAGCCTAAGGAATATAAAACCAAATAATACCAGAGTCTGAGATTCAGAGCATACTCTTTTCAACAAAGTCATTTTCACAAAGAGGAATCTTGGTAACTAGTGTACTAGTTATTTCCTGATCCAATTACAACCTTCCTCTAAATACTCAACATGTCATGCAGTCAGTTCTCTTTCTTGGAAAACTTCCCTTGCTGCATCTAACCCATGCCAGCCTGAGCATGATTGTGAGACAATGGGAGATCAAGGGATCACACTGAACTTTCCTATAGCTCTGCTTCTGCTTCTATTTTATGATAAAAAGTACATTATACTTTTATTGCATGTCACTACTGGTGTATGTCTATGTTCCTTTATGCAACAAAATTTCCTTCCATATATGTGTTTGTATATTGTCTGTGTTCTTATACATACATATGTATATATATATATATATATATATATATATATATATATATATATATATATATATATAATATCTTGTGAATCCAGTCCAAATCCTATGAATCTGATAGAGTTTTAGAAATTTCAGTATTTGATTTACAATTGCACCCAAAACCATAAGATACCTAGGAATAAACCTAACTAAAGAGGTAAAGGATCTGTACTCTAAAAACTATAGAACACTTAAGAAAGCAATTGAGGAAGGCACAAAGAGATGGGAAAACATTCCATGCTCATGGGTTGGAAGAATAAACATTGTTAAAATGTCTATGCTACCCAGCACAATCTACACACTCAATGCAATCCCTATCAAAATACCATCAACATTTTTCACAGAGCTGGAACAAACAATCTTAAAATTTGTATGGAACCAGGAAAGACCCCAAATTTCCAGGGGGTTGTTGAAAATGAAAACCAAAGCTGGGGGCATCAAAATTCCTGACTTCAAGCTCTATTACAAAGCTGTGATCATCAAGACAGCATGGTATTGACACAAAAACAGACACATAGATCATTGGAACAGAATAGAGAACCCAGAAATAGACGCTCAATTCTACGGTCAACTAATCTTCAACAAAGCAAGAAAGAATATCCAGTGGAAAAAAAGACAGCCTCTTCAATAAGTGGTGCTGGGGAAATTGGACAGCCACTGCAGAAGAATAAAAATAGACCATTCTCTTATGCTATACACAAAGATAAACCCAAAATGGATGAAAGAACATTCCTGTGAGACAGGAATCCATCAAAATCATAAAGGAGAACACACGCAGCAACTCTTTGACCTCAACTGAAGCAACTTCTTGGAAGACACATCTCTAAAGGCAAGGGAAACAAAAGCAAAATGAGCTATTGGGACTTTGTCAAGATAAAAGCTTCTGCACAGCAAAGGAAACCATCAACAAAACTAAAATGCAAACTTTGGAATGGGAGAAGATATTTGCAAATGACATATCAGATAAAGGGATAGTATCCAAAAGAACTTATCAAACTCAACACCCACCCCCAAAAAAATCCAGTCCAGAAATAGGCAAGAGACATGAACAGACATTACTGAAAAGAAGACATCCAAATAGCCAACCGACACATGAAAAAATGCTCCATATCACTTGTTACCAGGGAAATATAAATCAAAACCACAATGAGACACCACCTTACACCAGTTAGAATGACAAAAATTTAACAGGACAGGAAACAACAAATGTTGGTGAGAATGTGGAGAGAGGGCAACCCTCTTACACTTCTGGTGGGAATGCAAGCTGGTATAGCCTATTTGGAAAACAGTGTTGAGATTCCTCCAAAAGCTAAAAAGAGAGCTACCCTATGACTCAACAATTGCATGGCAATTGCACTGGTTATTTATATCAAAGATGCAGATATGGTGAAATGAAGGAGTACCTGTACCCCAATGTTCATAGCAGTGATGTCCACAATAGAACAGAAGCTGAGATGCCCTTCAATAAAGAAGATGTGATTCATATATATAATGGAATACTACCCAGCCATCAGAAAGGATGAATACCTACCATTTGCATCGACATGGATGGAACTGGAGGGGATTACGTTATATGAAATAAGTCAGTCAGAGAAAGACAATTATCATATGGTTTCACTCATATGTGTAATATAAGAAATAGTGCAGAGGATCATAGGGAAGTGTGGGAAAACTGAATAGGAAGAAATCAGAGAGGGAAACAAACCATGAGAAACTCTTGACCCTAGGAAACAAACTGAGGGTTGCAAAGGGGAAGTAGGTGGGGGGATGGGGCAACTGGGGGGTTGGGCCTTAAGGAGGGCATGTGATGTGATGTGCACTGGGTGTTATATGCAACTGATGAATTATTGAACACTACATTTGAAACTAGTGATGTACTATATGTTGGCTAATTGAATTTAAATTAAAAAAAGAAGGACATTTTAGTATTTGAGTCTTTTTTATAACTTTTAAAGAATTTTAATTAAGAAATACAAAGCTCAGATGTCCATCGACAGATGAATGGATAAAGAAGGTGTGGTGTGTATATATATATATATGTATATATATATATATACACACACAATGGACTAATACTCAGCCATCATAAAAAGAAATCTTACCATTTCAATTTTTTTTTCCTATTTAGGATGGATTTCTCAGATGTATTAATGTGGCAAATGACATATATGGAGATTTGGAATAAAACACCATTGCAACTTGTTACTTGAGAGCAATTGCCTATGAAACTTTGCCTGGTTTTATTACATAAAGCTGATCTCACTGACTGAGTCATAAGGAGTCATTTATTTATTCAAAAAGATAATATAAAATCAGATGAGCATTGGGCGCCTGGGTGGCTCAGTGGGTTAAAGCCTCTGCTTTTGGCTCAGGTCATGATCTCAGGGTCCTGGGATCGAGGCCCGCATCGGGCTCCCTGCTCAGCGGCAGGGAGCCTGCTTCCCCCTCTCTCTCTCTCTGCCTGCCTCTCTGCCTCCTTGTGATCTCTCTCCCTCTGTGAAATAAATAAATAAAATCTTTAAAAAAAAAAATCAGATGAGCACTGCTTGAAGTTAGGTGGATTTCTCATATAAAATTATCCAAGTCTGATATTTTCTTTACATGCAGTTATTTAACCACTGCCTATATTTACTAAGTACTTATAAGACAGTTCAAGTTTTTTATTTCCTTTTGGTAAGTTTTATTGACTTTTTTCCTAAAATTTCCTCATTTAAATTTAGGCTTACAAATGGTGAACTGTATGGAAATACAAATTGGCATTTAATTTCCAGAAACTATGGAGTTTAAAATATGGCCAATTTTCTTTAAAAGGAATTACAAAGAATTCAGAATGATTACTGAATAACTCTTCAAGTTAAGGTTAAAACAAATAGAAATAGAGATAATATCAGGTAAAGTGAAAGTAGAGAAACACCTGAGCAGTTTTCTGGTCCTCTCATAGCTGAACAATTGCCCTGAAAGATAATTACATAGTCAGTTTTTTCATTTCTAAAGGTTATTAGATTTAGTGACACATATTACAGGTTTTTTTAAGAAGTCAGATCAGAATAATGATTAATACAATACTATTTATAGTAAATATCATTTGATGACTAAAAAATACTTCTTTATCAAAAAACAATCAGAATAATGAATGACATAAGTAGATCTACTTTCTTTTCTTAGCTGTGCTTCCCTTTTAAAGCTGCCAACAACTATTTGAATACTGTGCTTACCATGATATACTCAAGGTAAGAGCAGCAGAGTCACAATATTTTCCAGGCTAGTAAAATGAGCTTGAGAAATTAGAAGAAATATGTATTCCTAAGAGGAAATTAGAAGAAATTAGAGTGAGAAATTAGAGGAAATAATGTACATTTTAAATTTCTGAATAAAAATGTCATTTTAAAAATTAAGGAACTGGGCATCATAACACTGCTTTTTATCTTAAGAAATCCATAGTTCTTACAAAAAAATTTTAATAGATCCACTCAACACTCTACCCCATATGAATTATATTCCTCACAAGCCCATGAAACTATGTAATGCCTTTAGTTTTGTAAATAAAAAATTACATTTTTTTACAAAGGTATATTTTTAATTCTTGTTTTAAACTTCTGCTTAACTTCAACTTCAAATTTTCCCTGTTCATACACCTAATATGAATGAAATAAGATCACTCTAATGATCTGTAATTTTAATCAGGTTTCAGATGAATAATAGTATGATGAGATCATCCAATTGGTAAGATCAATATGCTGTAAAGTTTAAATTCATTCAATTTTAACTTTTATAGTCTAGTTTGAAGCATTTAAAATCATCAAATGTTAAAATGTGAAAATGCATATTAATGGTTAATCCCAAATTAATTATTGAATTTATTAATATAAATATGAAAGAGAAGTGAATGAGATAGTTCCTTACCACTGTTGATTGAAATTGCTCTTGTTTTTATTAGTAGGAAAGTTCAGAACATGTAATACCAATTAATTTTCCCTATCTGTAATGTTGATTTTTAAATAAATTTAAGCTTTTTGTGGTCTTTTTAATTATAAAATTAAGTCACACAAATCAGTAAACTTGAAATGCACATATGGCAATTAAAATATTAATAATAATAATTTGATTATCATTTGATATGTAAACAATAAGATATAAGAAAATGAATACAACAAAAAAAAAGAGCTTTGAAAACACTAATAGAAAATGGTAGAATAGCAAATTCGAAAATAGTGATTTAATTGAAACATTCTCATGAACAATTTATATTACTAAAATAGGGTCAAACAACAAATGGAAAAATTTCAGTTTCATATGGCACTTAATGTATCCCTATCAATTTACATTTATATTAACCATGATGACATATAATAAAGGAAAATCCAAATAAATGCAAGTGAAAATTCCTGAGGAAAATTTCTATTAACCATATCAATAATTGAAATTCAACTATAAGATCCACACTTTCATTTGTAATTGGGTAAGAGGCTCCAGTGTAGATAAAGATGACTTTGTTTTATTCCCATTGTTTCTTACTAACTTGAGATTGCAAGGGATACAATAACTAGAATACAAAGAAATCATACCTAATGTACGTTGGAGCTATCTTGCAAGCCAACTAGAGACCAATTTCAACTCCCAATTTGTGGGTTCACTCTACATTATCAGGATTAGTTCTTATAATTTAGCAACCATTTAGACGCACTTATGTTTATAATAAAATAGAAAGTGGAAAGGAATTTTATAACATGTGTTGCATCCTAGTACTCACAGCAGCATTAAGGAAAATAGTTGCGTCAAAATGCAAAGATGAAAGTAAGGGATGATTTTTACATTGTTATATTAAGAAGAGAAAGTTTATTAAGTTCTATCTATTCTCTAGTCTTGTCACAGGATCAAATGGTCAATCTACACCACTATATAGATGCCTGACAGTCATAGCAAATAGTTAGAATTGAGGACTATATTTGAGAGATCAATGCTCAAAACATGTAAGTTGAGAGTAAAGTGAGCTAAGGACACCCTATGAGCGTTAAAAATCCCCAGGCCTGAATGAAAATATTCACAAAATATAACTGTGGCAAGCAAATTCTAGGGTGGTACTATGTTCATGCCCTAAATTACTGCCCTCACCTCTTGAGTGTGGGAAGGTCCTATGCCTTAAATATGGCAGTGTTGATGTGATGTCACTCTAATGTTTATGTTATACTGTTACATGCTCGGTCACATTAATATGGATGAGAACAATGACTCTTTGCTGGCTTTGAAAACTAAGATGCCATGTTGTGAGTGGGCCAGTGGAGAGGGACATGTTCCAAAGAAATGTGGAAAGTCTCTAGGAGGTGAGTGGCCCCTTGCCAAGAGCCAGGAAAAAATTGGGAGTTCATTCCTCCAGATACAAGGAGATAAATTCTGCCAGCAGCCTGAGGAAGCTTGGAAGCAGATCTTTATCCAAAAACTTCCTGATGTGATGACAGCCCTGACAGAAACCTTGATTGCAGCTTTGTGAGCAGAGAATTCAGCTAAGCTCTGTCTAGAACTTTGACCTATAGAAACTGAGATAATAAATACATGTTGTTTTAAGCTACTACTGTGTTTGGGTAATTTGTTTCACAGCAGGAGAAGACCATTATAATGATAAAAACTTTACAAAATCAAATACCATAAGTAAAACGGAAAGATTCCCTTATGATGAATAACAAGATGTAGATAAAAATTATTTCTATAAGAAATAAGTGAACATTTTAAAATATATGTAGTTGATTTTTTCCAAATATGAGATGTTGCTTTTATGAAAAAGAAGAAACCATTACAGTTTGACAAAAAGTTGAACAGCTTTAAAAAATGTAGATATGTAAAAGCTTGTTTAAAATTTTAAAAATATGAGAAAAGTAAATTTCAGTAGATTTTCAAATATATTAAATGTTAATTAAACAGGGCGCCTGGGTGGCTCAGTGGGTTAAAGCCTCTGCTTTCGGCTCAGGTCATGATCTCAGTGTCATGGGATCGAGGCCTGCATCGGGCTCTCTGCTCAGCAGGGAGCCTGCTTCCTCCTCTCCCTGTCTCTCTGCCCGCCTCTCTGCCTACTTGTAATCTCTCTCTCTCTGTGTCAAATAAATAAATAAAATCTTTTAAAAAATGATAATTAAACAAAAACAATCAGGATTCGGGGCACCTGGGTGGCTCAGTCTTTAAGCGTCTGTCTTTGGCTCAGGTCATGATCCCAGAGTCCTGGAATCGAGCCCTGAATCAGGCTCCCTGCTCTGGGGGAAAACCTGCTTCTCCTTCTCCCGCTCACCTTGCTGGTGTTCCCTCTCTCGCTGTATCTGTCACTGTCAAATAAATAAATAAAAAACGATGAATCTTGGATCACTGAATAAAATAAAGTAAAATTTAAAAAAAATCAGGATTCTATAGAAATATAATCAATTTGTAAGCATAAATGCAAGGATATCATAATAGGCAGAAAGTTCTGGGCTTAAATGTGACCTTATTAGCTTACTTTTTAAAATTTCATTCATCTCCCATGTTCCTTACCCTTCCTACTCTGTTGTATTTTGTCACCAGCAATTGTCATCTTCAGATTTATTATATGTTTTACTTATTCATTATATTTTTAACTCTCTATTTCTACTGGAGTAAAAGGACAAAGATGCAGAATTTTGGTTTGTTTGTTCATTGATGTATCCCAAGTATCTAAAGCAGGGCATAACTCATCTTAAGTGCTCAAGAAATATTTATTCAATAAATGGGAAAGAAATACAAAGAGAGAAAAGAACAGTCAATAATAACGAAACCAGAATAAATAAAGGCCAGAAGAGGGGAAAAAATGCATCATAGAAAACATCCATGAGTTTTCAGCTGTTAGCCTATAGATCATCAAAACTCATTAATTTCCTATAAGTACTCATAGTGAGTGCTTAAAAATAAGAGAATTTGTATGTAGATGATGAGCCTTAAAAGTTATTTTTCCTATTACTTTGAAATGTTCAATTAGACTTTAATAAACTTCAATTATTGGTTAAAATTATATTCATTAACTAATACTGTTTTTATAATATAATAAATGCTAAAATCTGATACAGTATAATATTAATATTATTTCTGAAATGTATTAGTTCTTATAAAATCACTGATACAGTACTGCTGTTTTACTTATTTATGTATTATACATTTTATATTAGCTTTGATCTAATATCTATCAAGCCAGAGAGTTGCTTATCTTTCATAACATTACAATACATTTGGTTAATTAAATTTGATAATTTCATAGTTTGCATTTATTTGATGATTTGGAATAGTTATCTGCAGAAAAATTTTATCTTCCTATTTATTTTGATAGGAGCACATTCCATTCCAAGCTGTAAATACTTGAAATACAGCTCAACAGCTCACCTTCACTTTGCTTCATGTTTTGTTTCATGTGCTCTGTTCCATTTCCTACTGGTTTTTCAATTATTTTTCTATTCCTTGGGAACATCTGGTATTCTTTATTTTCATGTTCTAAAATGTATTCATTTGCCTAAACAATAGCTTTTTTGTTTGGAATACTTTCAATCTGAAGTTGAATTTAATTTTGATAACAGTAATTTGAAAACTACACTTATTCATTGTTAAATATGCTTCTGCAAGTGATCTCACATTCTAGGAAAGGAAAACACAGCAAATCAGGAAACACAGTCATGCTACTATGACATCTATTTAAGATAAAGTGTGATGACATACTATGTGTTGTAAGTTCCTCAAATACTCTAAAACTAACTAGTAGTATACACTAAATACCATCATTTATTTATTTATTTATTTATTTATTTATTTATTTATTTATTTATTTTAAGATTTTATTTATTCATTTGACACAGAGAGAGAGATTACAAGTAGGCAGAGAGGCAGGCAGAGAGAGAGAGAGAAGAGGAAGCAGGCTCCCTGCTGAGCAGAGAGCCCGACGTGGGCCTCGATCCCAGGACCCTGGGATCATGACCTGAGCCGAAGGCAGCGGCTTTAACCCACTGAGCCACCCAGGCGCCCATAAATACCATCATTTAAAATGCAGTCTGCATTTTTTCTTTTGTTTTATTGATTGACATAAAAACGTCAATCAAATGGTAAAAGCTCATCATTTTTCATGGCTGCATAATATTCCATGGCATCTACATTCCACATCTCCCTTATCCATTTATCTATTGATGGACACTTAGGTTGCTTGTAGATCTTGGCTATAGTAAATAATGCTGTAATAAATTTAAAGATACATGTATCTTTTTTAATTTATGTTTTCATTTTCTTTGAGTAAATACATAGCAGTAGAATTCTTGGGATCACACCTAGAGAGTTTTATGCTAAATGAAATAAGTCAGACTGAGAAAGGCAAATACCATATGAATTCATTCATATTTGGAATTTAAAAACAAGACAAATGAATCAACAAATAGACAAAAAGCAGAGTCAGACCTGTAATTACAGAGCGCAAGCTGATGGTTGCCAGAAGGAAGTAGAGTAATGGGTAAAATGGGTGAAGGGAAGTGGAAGATACAAGGCTCCAATTATGGAATGAATAAGTCACAAGAATAAAAGGCAAGCATGTAGTCAATGATAATGTAATAGAGTGTACAGTGACAGATGTTAGCAGTACTTACAGTGGGCATAGCATAATGTATAGAGAAGTTGAATTATTATGTTGTACACTTGAAACAAATGTAACATTGTGTGTCAACTATACTCAGATACGAAAATTTAAAAAAAAATTCAATTGTATTTTTGATGTTACAAATAATGCATGTAATTTTCTTCAATACTACTTCATCATGTTTCAGTGGATATAGATAGCTCTACTCTTAATTTTACTTGTATTCATCAATGCAAATAATTCTAGGTGTGATCATATTCCTTAATTAATCAATGTACAGGTAATTTTTGTGCATACTCAACACAAAGCATTAGATTTATGTAGAATAAAAAATGAAGACTTACTCCTACATCAGTGATGTTCTGATCTATCTGAAGTTGACACAAATCTAGAATGCAGCTGCTTATAAATGCCAAAACATTCAGGGAATAGAGAAACAAATCAGGCAGTAGATATTTGAAGAGATCATAGAGAATGAGGGACACCATTAGATTTCGAAGGCTAGATCATATTAAAATATGAAATGCAAAGAATGAAAGTGGAGAGCACATGTTTGTCCATGGCGAGTTAAAATTGTCGATTGATTCTCCCAGTGAAAATGTTCAACTTGGTGTTGTTGCCTAACTAGCAAGTACGTTATGGAGATAAATATGGATATAAACACATATATTTGTGATAAAGAACAGAATTTCATGTAGTACTACTGTGTTCCTAAAAGAAACCATAATTGATTTTATAAATTTACCTAATTGTAACTACTTTCACCTGCATTTGTCCCCCTAATTTTTGAAATAAAATAATGAGATGGCTAGAAAATGATTATTGATGAAATTTATAATTTCATTAGTAAGAAAAAATATACACATTTAATCACAGTTATATAGATTTGAAATTTTATATTTATCTTTGAAAATTAGCATTAATTATGCAATCAACATTGATCTTTATATACTTCCTATTATGCTTACTGTATATTCAGAGTTTTTAAGATTTATATAATATTTTAAAACATTTTTAAGAAAGGAAACATATTTCTATTGTTTTTCTACTCAAGCCCAAAAAGGACCAATGATTCCTTTAAGTACTTTAAGTATATAAAACATTTTATTTATTTACTTATCACCATCGTTGACACATAATTTCGAAGTTGAAAATCATTGGATTCACCAGAGAACACCTTTAAAAACTTAAGATTTGGGCAATGTAGTTAATATCTAACATATAATTTTACATGCCTTGAGAGTGTTTCTCTTCCTCAGATTTTATTTGAATAGAAAACTTATTGAATAAAGAAATAAAGCCACCTTTGTCATATATAAAGTATTGATGCATGACATTTTCTTAGTGTCTATATTTCATTACACAGGCTTATTTTCTAACCTTTATCAGTGCAACGCTGTCCTACATAACATTACTATATAAATCTTGACATCTGGTGGAACAAATCTAGCCACTATGCTCTTCTTCAAGACTATCGTGGATATTCTTTGATCTTTTTGAGATTGCAATGAATTTACCCAGCAATTTGGAAAGATTTACCTTTTTTCAGTTAAATTTATAAATATGGTGTATACATACTTAAATTATTAATTTATCTCAGTAAGTTGTATATATGTTAATATAAAACTTGGGAAATTTTGTTGAACTTATTCTACCATATTTACATCCTAGTATCATTGTAAATGATATATAATTTCCAATTACCTATTGCTGACATAAAAGAAAATAAATGCATTGTACACATTGTTTATTATCTAGCTACCAAGCTAAATTCCCTTATTTTTCTCTAGGTCCTATGGAGATTCTTTTGATATCTCAAGATACTATTATTATATTTTCATTTACATTGATTTGCATATTTAACCATTTTTTAACAGATTAGAGCAGATAATGCATAATGCTTGGGCCCAAACAGTCTCATTTTCCTTCAGATGAGTACATTGAAACATACAGAGGTTTAATAGTTTATCAGTGGTTATCATGGTTGCATGTCCACTCAATTAAAAAACAACACACACACATTTAAACCTAAAACCTTGGGGAAAAAAGCTTAGATGATCCATGGACTAAAGGAGCTATGTCATTACAAAATATTGACACTAGATTAACAATAATGTCATTACGTTTATTAAAGTGTGGGGCACAGGTAGGTCAGTAGTAAAGAGAAATTCAGAGTCAATACTTGTATTTACTCACTCATTATCAAATATCTATTGAGCAAATACTATATTCTAGGCAATGTTATCCTTGCCAAAATGAAGAGTAAAATATGACCATTCTTAGAATGAAACCCAAGGAGATAGAAAAAGAAAAAAAGCATCAACACAAGCAATAATTAAGGAAATAATAGGTTGAAGGTCAGAAAGAGAATGAGAACACCGTAAAAGTAATAGAGCTGATGAAAATTACAAAATTGTTCTTTGAAATATAACCACACTCTAGAGACACAAGGGAGACAACAAAAACTTGAAATCTCATTATACATGAAAACACATGGTTAACTTGACATGCCAGATACTGTTCTGGGAAATATACCTAACAGGTGAATAAAATACAATATTTCTTGTATTGGATTTTCAGTTAAAGTTCCAAAACTGAAAGCAATAAGTGGTAAGTGCCTCACAAATTCTAAAGAGAAGCTGTTCAGCTTAAGCATGCAGGACTTAATAAAGAATAGGTAAACTCCTCTTCCACTGCTAGTTGTTATCAAAAGACTAGAAATTCAAAGAATGAGGAAACAATATATTAAAATAATGAGACAACTAAGCAAGAGAGGATAGTTTAAGAAACCTAATGATAAAGATTGAATCTTTAAGAAGGAAAGACTCTCTTGTCATGTCCCTTATGTGGACACTTGCTAGGTGGCAGGAATCCCTGGACCCATCCAAAATCTATAGTCAAAATGCCACTGAGAGTTCACAAGCAAAACAAAACAAAAAATAATTACTATATTAGTTTAGAAAAAATACTCTTTATGGCAAAACACACTATTAGATTTGAAGAAGGTCATTACATAGAAATAAGAGGAAAATTCACCACTAGTATGTAAAATTAATAAATAGAGAAGTTAAAATAATAGTAAGGATCTAGAAGATTTGAAAAGTAAAATTAACATATTTAATGTAATGGATGTGCACACAGGCACACACACACAATCCTACATTCAACAATTAGAGAATACCCATCTTAAGTTTGCATAGCTATAACACAACTTATTCTTCAGGAGAGAACTGAATTTTTAATGCAAATATGATTGTGTTTTCCTGACATTTGAAAACGTCTAAACCACCTGTTTCCTTGAAAAAAATTAAAATTGTTGTGAATGAAAGCAATACCTTTTTTTTTTAAGGTTTTATTTATTTATTTGACAGAGAGAGAGAATACAAGCAGAGGGAGTAGCAGGCAGAGGGAAAGGGAGAAGCAGGCCCCCTGTTGAGCAGGGAGCCAAGTGCAGGGCTCGATCCCAAGAGACTGGGATCATAACCTGAGCCTAAGGCAGATGCTTAACCCACCAAGCCACCCAGATGACCTGGAAGCAATGCCTTGAAAGTACTTGCAGGATCTAGTCCCTGATTGTATTTTCACCCGCTTCTCTTGTTTTTGTTTCTCTTTCTTTCTTTGGTTACACTTTCAATAGATGTGGACTTTTGATTTCTTGAGGAAAACATTTCTCTTTAGATCTATTACTACAAATATACCCCCACCTCTATCTGAAAAACTCCTCACAGTTCTAATCCATGATCAGCAATTCATGCTTTATAGTTCTTCTGAGATGCTATTTTTACAGGGAGACTTTCTCTGACTTCTAGCCAAGGTCATATACCTTAATATATGTTGTCCCAGCACGTTCTACTTACACTTTTGTATTCATGCATAGTCTACAATTAGTTCAATGATCTTTATTTACCCCACAAGTCTTTTTTTTTTTTAAGATTTATGTATTTTTGAGAGAGAGAGAGAGAGGGAATGCACGTGATGGGGGTGGGTGGGCAGAAGGAGATGGAGAAAGAGAATCTCAAGCAGACCCCCCACTGAACATGGAACCCACACAGGGCTTGATGTCACAACCCGAAGATCATGATCTGAGCCGAAATCAAGAGTCAGATGCTCAAGGAATGAGCCACCCAGGCGCCCTACAATAAGGCTTCTTAAAAGTTAATACCGTATTGTCTAAATTTAGCATTATATCTACTGTTCCTAACAAAGGCACATGAGAGGGCGCCTGGGTGGCTCAGTGGGTTAAAGCCTCTGCTTTCGGCCCAGGTCATGATCTCAGGGTCCTGGGATCGAGGCCCGCGTCGGGCTCTCTGCTCCGCAGGGAGCCTGCTTCCCCCTCTCTCTCTCTGCCTGCCTCTCTGCCTCCTTGTGATCTCTCTCCCGCTGTGAAATAAATAAATAAAATCTTTAAAAAAAAAAAAAAAAAAAAAAACAAAGGCACATGAGAGGACCTCAGAAATGTTTTGAACTGATCACATTGGTAATATGTAAACCATATGTTACATAGAAGATAAATATTGTTAGCATTTATAAACTTACTATTTCATAAATCTATTATGAAACTGTATTGTTATACCAAGTTTGCACATAACATTTTTAGCTAATTCTAACACAACTGCCTCATTTCAGGAACTATCTTAACCCCAATCCAGTCCCTACTCCCCAGTGCAAGTAATACTTCCTTTCTCTTTTCTTCATCATCGCATTTATAACAAATAACAAGACCTCCTTTGTTCTGTAGCTATACTCATGTTCATCTTTATTTCTTATTACTAAGTCTCCAGGAGAGACTGAAAGGGTTTTCATCGTTGCCTAAAGTGGAGCCAATGCTCACTCATTATCTGTTGAATACAAACTGAATGAAGCCACGTATTTTGTAAGTATTCTCAAATTATTATATAGGTACTGCAAGTAACCAACAGGGCACTTGGCAAATACATGTATCTTAATTTGTTAAATGGATTAATTAAATAAAATAACAAAAGTAATACAGTATTTGAACTTTCCCAAATACCTTGGTACGATTGAAACGCCTTCCTCTAAATCTAAATGGGGCTCTGGCCACTGTCTGCTTCTGTCTGTCAGATGACCTCCCATGACAGTTCATATATATAGCTCACTGAAGTCCAGCCCAGTGTGCTGCTGATTCTTGCATCTTCTTCATTCAAGTTAAATTACTGGTCCTGAATGAGAGAAGCAATCTCTCTTATTTAAAAGGTTATGTTGGGCGCCTGGGTCGCTCAGTGGGTTAAAGCCTCTGCCTTTGGCTCAGGTCATGATCTCAGGGTCCTGGGATCATCCGTGCTCAGCAGGGAGCCTGCTTCCTCCTCTCTCTGTCTACTTATAATCTCTCTCTGTCAAATAAATAAATAAAATCTGTAAAAAAAATTTAAAAAATAAAAAATAAATAAAAAGGTTATGTTATTTTAAATGGTAGTGCAAATCCTAGCAATTGTGTAACTTTGGCAAGTTGTCAAAATGGTACAAATACCAAATGGTGGCAAATATAATGAAAATAGTGCTGAAGAACTGTATACATATTGCACACTTGTGAAAATTGCAGACAAAATATATCCAATTACTGGCAGATGCTAGGAGTTTAAGCAAGTCCAGGAATTACTGTGACTGTTCATCCATGTAATGCTCTCTAGTCCAGTTCTTTGCCTTATGTCTATTTCCAACTCATTGTTTATATCTGATCCAAGTGGATGCTTTATATTTCCTTCACAAATTCCTTCTTCTGAAAATCAATGAAAAATAATACAATTTTGATATGTTAAAAATATAAGGTCTAGTGTAACTATGAGTGAATGAAAAAACAGAATTCACAACAAAATTGAGAGGAATTAAGAAAAGGTGTATAAAATGAAGAATCATAGTTAATAGGCTAAAAACCTTACTCAGCAGCCTTAATGGCTCTGGAAGCAATTTATTTTTGCCCAAAGACATTTTAACTTATAATAACCTATTTTAACATTACCTTAGCATATCCCATGAGAAATCATTGCAGAGTTTACTAGAGTCACAGAGTTAACATGTACTGATTGGCTTCACTAATCATTTAGTATCTGTCAGCCGAAGAAAAAAAAGTCCTCTGTGCACTGGAGCAGATGCAAAAAAAAAAAAAAGAAAAAAAATCCATGAAGATTCTGTTAAAATACAACAACAGTAATAAATGCAAATCCTTTGCATTTACTCTGAATTACTTTACATGGAATACCAATGTTTGGTAGTATTTCCCTCCTCAAGATAACCACAAAGGGCTGCCTTTTAGTGTTGTGGACATCAGGATAAGCTTGGTAACATAAAATATACAGTGATTGTTCCAAAACCTAATGTTCTGCTCTGAATTTCTGTGTAACTACAATTACAAAATATATCAGTGCATATTGATATATACAAAAGTTCTTTCTATCACAAAGTGACATTTTGAACTGCCTGAAAGTGCAACAATATTTGATTGCTATCAAAATTATCTTTGCAGTTATGACTTATTACTGTTATCTTCCAGAATGACTGAGTCAACTATTCAAAGATTTCTTCAGTTTAAGAAAAAAAAAAGGTTAGCTCTTATAACCAGTATATTTTTTGAAAACTGTTAGTTACGTAGTAAGAAAAAACAAATTATAGTTTTAGATTGTTGTTTTCTACTACTGTCCCATTGAAATTGTTAATTTCTCCAACCTGTGCAGTCTTTTCTCACCTAATTTTCTTTGGTCCTATGTGGTTATCAATTAGCCACAAAGTCATTTCTACAAAATTTACCATTAACTGGTGCATTTAATAGTCTTCATGTTTATAAAACTTAAGCAACTATTTATAATATCGATTGGCCAGCATAGGACACAAACAACAAATTTAAAGGCTGAGTATCCTTAAACAAATTCCAGAATGAAAACCAAATAAAATAAGGTTCCTGTTGATATGTGTGACTCTTAATGACTGAAGAGTAATGAGGTACAAGTGACAAAAATGTGTTGTGAATCACTGAAATTAATATTTATATTTCCAAAAATAAAGTTTTGTGTTGTTGTTGTTGCTATTTGGAAAGGATTGTGGTCAAGGAGGTAAAAATTTTATATATATATATATTTATTTATTTAAATATATTAAAATATATATTTATTAAAATATATATATATTTCTTCCCCAGTTATTGAACCTAGAAGAACTGTTTTTTGTTTTTTGTTTTTTGTTTTCTGATCCTACACCAGTTTCTGTTTGGGGTTTGAAGTCAGACTTTTGTCTTTTTTTTTCTTTTTTTTTAAGTGAAAAGACCATGTTCATCTAAGTTGGTCCATGGACAATAGTGATTGGTCTGCTCTGTATCTCAAGAATGGGATACAGGGACTTGTGAGCAGAGGGCTCCTAAATACCTTCTGGGGTGGGGTTTCAGCTACCACTGTATATCAGGTATTCATGGAAATGGTCTCAGAGAAGTTTCTTATTCTACATAAGTTCCATTTCTCTCTTCCTCCATCATTTTGACCATTAAGAGAGAAAATTACTTAAGAGTTTTTATTTAATACTAATTATCTTTGTTTCCAAAATATATCTTATAATATCTCATATCTTTCAGCATTCTGAAAAATATGTCAATTAGATTTGATGTCACAAGCCAACAAACTTTAATTTAAAGAGAATTCTAATTATTTGATAACTTCTGGCTCTCTTAACACCACAATGTTTCTGGTATATAATCTCAGGGAATCATCAGAGTTATAATCATCATAATGGTATAAACATTATCCTTATTAGAGATGAGGAATATCTGGTAAGCCTAAATTCTTCCATTCAATATTTAATTATGTAATAACATAAAAATATGCAATAAATATGAAAAAAATGAGTAGGCAAGGATAAAAAGTTATTTTGGCTTACAAGGTTCAGGAATGTAGGAAGTAATTTAGTGCAGTATGACAGCTATTTGATTCTTCAGGGTGAAAATACAGCTGCCCCCAGATAGTTTTCAAGAACTCATTAGGAAGCAAAGGTGACAGGTGATGCTTTCTTGTTATTAGCTAAAACAGAGAGAATTCATCTGCAGAAAAAATGGAATCCCTACGAGTCCCTGGATCTGGCATTTGGATTAGCTCAAAGCACAAAGCCATTCATGCATGCCTATATTTTTTGAAATCAAAATGTTTTATATGGGACTCCACTTTGCTTTGTCTAATAACATCTGGGATGCACAGTGAAATAGCATCTCTATAATAATTGGAGAAAAAAATGGTTCTTTTTCTTACATGCTTCAAAATAAACTCTAAGTCTCAGAATTATGAGGCAATCCTATCATAATATTTTTTCCTCTAGCATTTAAGGAAATAAAAATATGGATAAAGAGAGGGAAAGAGAATAATTTTAGAATATGGAAATCACAGAGCAGAGATTAAAAGTGGTGACATCTGACCTTTTAAGGTCTTGCTACTCAAAGTGTGGTCAAAACCATCAACTTCAGGATTACCTGGGGCATTAATAAAAATGCAGAAATCATGTTGCCAAGAAACACTCCTCTAGATGAAAATTAAGCATATTGAGAAAGCAGAGATTAATAAAAGGAGACAGTCTGAGATGAGGAGCAGAAAATGAATTTTACCTATTTTAGACATCTGCCTTAAGCTAATGCTATACTCTGCCTTCATTATAAAAAGGTAGTGTACTGTCTTGACCTCCACCTTGTATCTTGCATAATGTTGTTTCTCCTCCATCTTGTATCTCTCACTGATTGCCTCTTTCTTTTTTCACTAGCTCTTCTTTTTTCAGTCTCATCAATAAGTATTCCAAAAATCTCGAACTTTAGTTACCAATTCTCTTTTTTTTTATTGTTATGTTAGTCAACATACAGTACATCGTTAGTTTTCAATGTAGTGTTCCATGATTCATTGTTTGTGTACAACACCCAGTGCACCCTACAATATGTGCCCTCCTTAATACCCATCACCGAGGTAACCCATCCCCCCACTCCACCTGCTCTAAAACCCTCCACTTGTTTCCCGGAGTCCATAGTCTCTCGTGGTTTGTCTCCCGCTCTGATCTCCCCCCCTTCCTTATTCCCTTCCTTCTCCTAATGCCCTCCATTCTATTCCTTATATTCCACAAATAAGTGAAACTGTATGATGACTATCTTTCTCTGCTTGACTTATTTCACTTAACATAATCTCCTCCAGTCCTATCCATGTTGATGCAAAAGCTGGGTATTCATCCTTTCTGATGGCTGAGTAATATTCCATTGTATATACGGACCACATCTTCTTTATCCATTTGTCTGTTGAAGGGCATCTCTGCTCTTTCCACAGTTTGGTGATTGTGGACATTGCTGCTATGAACATTGGGGTGCATATGGCCCTTCTTTTCACTACATCTGTATCTTTGGGGTAAATACCCAGTAGTGCAATTGCAGGGTCATAGGGTAGCTCTGTTTTTAATTTTTTGAGGAACCTCCATACTGTTTTCCAAAGTGGCTGCACCAACTTGCATTCCCACCAACAGTTTAAAAGGGTTCCCCTTTCTTCACAACCTCTCCAACATTTCTTGTTTCTTGCCTTGTCAATTAACAGTTATTTTTGAATTCTCTTTCCTGATTAGTTCTTATAGTGCTTCATATAACCTCTAGGATAATGATTCTTAATTTTCTGTCATCACTTTTTCCCAAAAAAATTGATCACAGAAATATCTTCCTGCGTAGTATATTTCTACTTGGATGTGAAACTAAGATTTCAGATAAATTTCTAAGTCCATTCATTATAAAACAAAACTAGTTTTTCTTCTTAAACTGATACTTCCTTCATTCAGTATGCCAGTCAATCAGAGAAAATTGTAACAATTTCTCCTCCAGAGTCTTCTATATGTATCAAGGCCCTGATATAAAGTAAATTATATTTAAGATAAAATTTAAGAAAAATAATATGATGTAACAACTTATTGCATGGATTCATAATTTTTCTCCATGCCCATTCTAACAAGTCTAATTCTGATGCTAGTATAATATTCTAACTTAAATCTAGATATTCTAATTCTACCTTTTTATCATATATCTTTCCTGTAATTTTCTCAGTCTTCACTTTTCCATGTCACTCAACACTTAGACTAAATGTTAAACACTAAACAATATATTAAACATATTCTTACTTATTCAAAGTCTCAGTACTCTGATTTTGAAGAGACTTTTTAAAAATTTTTCACCTGGTAGCTTGGGTAATTCAAAGGTAATATTAATAATTCCCACTATAAATTAATACCACAGACTCGAGTATCAACTGGCATGGTGTATGAATTTTTTTAAGTTAATAAACTATTTTAGAAATGTTTTAGGTTTATAGGAATGTTGAGCAGAAGGCAGAGAATTCCCATAAGCCCTCTCCCCCCAACCAACCTATATATGGTATTTCCACTATTATTAACACTTTGCATTAGTGTAGTACATTTATTATAAATGGCAGACTACTACTGATACATTATTATTAGCTAATGTCCATAGTTTACATGAGAGTTCACTTTTTAGGTTGTACAGCTCTACCTGTTTGATAAATGTATAACGACATGTATTCACCAGCCCTAAATATGCACTCAGCCTATTCATTCCCTCACCCCCAGGCTACCACCAATCATTTTACCATTTCTATAGTTTTGCCTTTTCTAGCATGGGTGGGATAATTGGGATCAAACAGACTGCTTCTTTCACTTAGAAATATGCATTTACGGGTTTCTAAGTAATTTTGTATCTTGATACTTCATTCTTTTTTTATAGCTGATTAACATCTATTGTATGACTGTAGCACAGTCTACCCATTCATCTATCGAAGGCCATCTTCGTTGCTTCTAAGTTTTGGTGACTATGAATGAAGTTACTATAACATTTGTGTCTAAGTTTTCTATGTGGATTCTTTCAACCTTCTCTCTGTCTTTGATTCTCATATTCAGTTTGAATATGATATGCCTAAGTGTAAGTGTTTTCAGTATTTATTATGCTTGGTGTTTTCTGAGTTTCCTGGATTTATCACTCGATATCTGTCATTAACTTCAGAAAATTCTCAGTCATTATATTTCAAGTATTTTTGTTGTTATTAATTCTTCTCCTTCTGTTATTCTTATTACACATAAATTGCATCTTTTATAACTGTTCCACGAGTTTTGGATATCCTAGTCTGTTTTTTTCTTCTTTGATTTTCAATTTGAGAATTTCTATTAACATATATTTAAGCTCACTGATTCTTAGCTGAGCTATGTTCCGTCTACTGATGATGCCATCAAAGGCATTCTTCATTTCTTTTATGGTGTTCTTTTTCTTTTTATTCCTAGCATTTCCTTTTGATTCTTCTTTAGCATTTACATCACTTTGTATTACCCACTTGCTCTTGCACGTTGTCCACTTTTTCCATTAGACCACTTACAGTACTAGTGAATTCTTTCAAGCTTCAATTTTCTCTCTGGTTTCAATTCTCACTCTGATAATTTCAAAATCTCTGCTATATGAGAGTCTGGTTCTAACAACTGCTTTGTGTCTTCAGACTGTGTTTGCTTTTTAGCATGCTTTATCATTTTTGTTTAAAGTTGAACGGAATATATTGGGTTAAAGGAATTGAGATAAAGAGGCTTTCCTGTAAAACTTTCTGTTTATCTAGCTAAAAGTGTAGGTGTGTTTTCTGTTTGATATAGCTGTGGTGTCAGAGCCTGAAATGTCCTCCAGTCCCTTCGCCTCATCTGTCCCTCTTCCGTTCCCCCTTTGCCTCCTCTGTTGTCTTTGGGTTTCCACTGTTCATTCTTCTTAAATATGCTCTTTGCCTTGCAGTTCTTTCAGCTGTAATCTCATGTTATTATATTGAAGACCCATCGATGTTTTGGTATGGTGTAGCAGGAGGAGAAATTCTGTGCTCCTACAATTACATCTTAGTTTTTTAATGAGCTTGTGACTCAGGGCTGTGACTTTCATGGGACTTCTCAGCTCTCCCATATAGATAAGACAAGAAGTCTAGAAGAGCCTGAATTTGGATATTTCTCTTCTTCCAGGCCCATTAGATTCTGGTAACCAAATTTGTTTAAGCTCTGGTTAAATAGTGCCCCTTGAGGGAAGGTTATTTCTAGGAAAACATATCACTGTGCAGTTTTGCCTGTGACAGCAAGTCTCTGACAGGTCTAAGAATCTTTGAATTTCAGTTTGCTCAGTAGTTTTTCTCATGAGGATGATGGTGGCAACTTCCAAGTTCTTTACACATGAGACTGAAAACAGAAGTTTCCATTTTAAATTCATATCTTAATAATCAAATATATAGACATGAACATGTATAAAGTTATAAAAGGTGACTTAATCTGAAAGTTTACAATATAATAAACATAGTCTCTTTTTTATTTTTTTAATCCTTCCTATTTTTTTTAATCTTCCAATGCTGATTCCTATTCTCCAGAAATAACACATCCAACTACCTCAGGTTTTTTCCCCTATATTTATTTCTGTCTTATGTATAACTGGCTTATACCAAAATTTCTTTATTAAGTTTCTGATATATCAACTTTTCTTATAGAAATTAAGGACACAGCTTTCATGTGTCCTTTCCATTAGCTTTTTCTACCAGGCACTTTTCATTTTCCTATATTCTCACAGTTTAGTTACTGTAGTTGATTAGCATAATGCATGTTGCTTATATTATTATAAGAACTTTTCTTACCTTTAACATAGATAGTTATATAATTTTGACATATCATGGTTTTACATTATCTTTATTCTTCATTTTTTTTACTGTTCCATGTACTAAATATTAATCCAAGTTTAAGCTCTTTGTCATCAATAACAATGTCTTCTCAATACAGTGAAAGACCCCAGAGAATCTAGCAATATTACTTTTTATATACAGTGAAGTTACTCTTGGATGAATTCATTTTCTGCTTCATTCTGGAATAATTGGGTTTTGATTTCCAATCCTCTATTTTTTTAATGTATATGTTTTTACTTGCTTGCTTATTTCTTTCATAGTCTCAGAATACCTTTTGATAAATGTAATATTTGGTCTTATCTCTTTGAGAACACAAATTATAGTTTTGATATGTTCTCACTTTCCTTATTGCCTATGTAATTATACTGAATTTCTAACAACACCTGTGTTTGGTTAAGTTTAATACATTAGTAACTGACTAGTAAGAAAGTTCATTATTACCAATCAGCCCTGAACGAGAATCAAAGTATGGATATACTTAACAGGAAGACAAATATATTGTGATTCATGCAAATAAACACAGGAAAATATTGAATTTACCTAAAAGAACATATTCATAAGAATTTCAACAGTGTCAAGTTGCTTATAGAATTAGTATCAAGTATCCATTCAATAAATAAAAACACTATGAAAAGCATTTATATATTATTTAATTTAATAAACCATTAATAATTATAATTTTATGTGAATATGTCCAAAAATGGACATAAATATAGGGCTGTTATGATTTTGTTGTAAGTTGGCTGTTCTTGATCTGAATCCTGCCATCTGACTTATTTTACTTGACCAGTAGGATTTTTTGGTTTGGTTTTTATTCTTTTCAGTAAGATGAATACCTTTATTGGATTGATGTACTCTCTAGTTCATTGGAACAACAGCTGTTTATTTATTTCTCATACCCAGATGCTTCACACATTTATATTACCTACAGGCCTCTGAAGTCATTGTTATCCCTAACTTGAGATCTGTAAATAAATTTCCCTCCTGGGAATATCTGACTTTCATGCCTTTATATTCTCTATTCCATCACTCAGTTCTTGCAAATAAATTTAAGTCCCAATTGTCTAGTTCTAAATCCTGATGTAAGTTCTTGAGATACCAAAATTATTTTTAGAGCAAAGTACATTATGTATAATAAAAATGAGTTTATCATTTACCCAAAATATGACAAACAAAAATAAATTCTATGACATATTAATATAGACACCAGCTTTCATTTGTAACTTTAATCACTAATTCTGACACAAATATAAGTACTACTACATATAAAAACTGGTATTCCATACTATGCTTATTCTAACATAATATGATGTTTACAATATATGGATTAGAAATGTGCTTCAGCACACTCTGCTCTTTTCCATGTTCCATGTATTTTAATGTAGCTGAATTAGTTATAGTGAAAAACAATTCAATGTTATGAATTAGCCTCTAGCAACACTATATCGTTGATGACACTGAGCGGCAATTCTAGCCAGTAACATAGTTTCTCGATGGATAGAACTAGTGCTTATAGCCAGAAGACACTGGATGTATTAATGCCCTATAGACTTTGACTTCATGCTGTGTATGTTATAATCACAACTTATCTGCTCTCAAAGGTTGACAAAATTTTCTAATTTGGATTTATATTTACACATGAAACACAATTTAAACTATGTCAGTCTTGTAATTAACTGAATTGATTTCTATCAATAAAGTCTGAAGGTGTGTTTATATATATTTTTAAACAAATATATTCTAAAATAATATGAGAATCATAAAATGCAAAAGGATAAAAGTTAAGTGAAAATGCATAAAAAGTAAGAGTAAAAGTGGGAAAAAGTAGAGAAATAAGCACAATACTTAAAGGGTAAATTAGCACAAAAATGATCTCTAAATGTTACAGAACATTTCTACAGACATCAGATTATTTAAATCCTAGAATATTGAAAGCACACTAAAATAACCAAGATCAATTATATAGTTTATATTACTAAAGAATTCATTTTACCCATGACTTAGCACCTGATTGTTCAGTAAATTATACTGTTTATCCCTCCTATTCACAACCCCATTATAAACAGATAAAGATCTGTAGATAGCCCCTACTAACAGGCCTGGAAATCATACAGGCCTTACACTCAGTAAATATAGATGTTGACTAATAATAGTTGATTTCACTTTTTTTCCTTCTATGATATATTTTGGCATTCACACATACACATACCCATGCACACACCCTTCTTATCGTTTCAGTCTGGTTTTTTTTTTTTTCATCTTAAGAGAAGAAAAAAGGACAACAAAGGATAAAAACTTCATTGGAATCATCTTTCATTACTAAGAGATAAAATCTCACTAGCTGTTTTTAAAATTATAGATCAAGTAAACTAGAATAAAGAAAACATAGGTCAGAAATAGATTTTAATAAACTTAGACACCTGGACAAAGGATGGTTTGATTGCTGAATAGGATGAATTTCCTCTCGCTAAATAATATACATATATTGATATCAGATTTAGAGAACCCCGTAACTTCCTTTGACTTTTAGGAATAAATTAATAAATATGATATAATATCTCAATTGCAATATAAAATATTTGAAGAAGAGGACCAGTGAGAATTGAGTCTGATTCCAAAACAAACAAATAAATAACAACAACAACAAAAATAGGATTTGGAGCAAGTATTTTAGGAAGTCTGAAATCTCATTACTAATTCAGAGGCTATGTGACTAAAATTTAATTCTTTGAACTACTTTCTAACCTAAAAAAATAAGAGTTCCAATGAAGTATATTATTGTCATGACTCAACATGAGCCTTCTTGACATATTTATGAATAATACCCAAATGCCTTATTGTACTAAAATTGTTTCAAAAGCCCTACACTCTGCCTGCCATTGACGCTTATCTGATATTTTCTCTCTCATCACATATGATCTCATCTTTGGAAAGTTACAGTCTCATTCCTACTTCCAGTCTATATTGCAATTTTCTTTCCATAGCTCACCCAGACAAACTGGTTATCTTTTATAATTCAGAAATTCATATCATTCATTTTTTAATTACAGAATTTTGTCTATCATAAATAATTAATTGCCTTTGTCCTTTTCACTAGAATGTACATTCTATGAAACCAGAATATTCATTATTTTTTATCTTGGATAGGGCCTGACTTAAAATAGGTAACACATTTATGTTTTATGAATACAAATATAACTACTTATTTGGTGAATAAATACAATAAAGTCAGGGAAAATCAAAAGAGAACATCTTTTAATTGGCTTACTCAGAAGTGATTCTGCAGTTTATAAGAATTACCTGGGTACTACCTGTGAAATATAAAAATATTTCTCTCAGGTTTAACATTAACATCCAAAGTTTCACTCATTCCTATAGTGTTTCCTTTCAATGCCACATGGTTTCCCATACCTCCTTTAATTTCAATTTTTCTGATTTTATTATTTAATAGTTTTTATATTATAAATGGCCTGAAGTCATTGCTGGATGAAACCTTAGCATAGAGGAATATTTTTATATTATCACCTTCTTTCTTTTCAGAATATTTTTCATTTCCTTAGGAACACTTTGGACTCAGGATCTAAGATTAAATGTTAAAAAATCAACAGGGCAAGTTTGCAACAACACAGAATGATAGATGGCAGGAAAATTTATTCCAAGTTTTGCACAAAAATAATTTGACTCATTGCTGATGTTAACATTTGGTAAGCCAGTGTTATATATTTATTTTCATTATACAAACAGTTAAATAATTAAAAATGGAATCAAATCAGTTATTAGTGGAACATTTAACACAGTTTGAAAACTGTTCTTATAGTAGAAAGAGCATGATATTTCGAATAAAAGATCTAGACTGTATCCCGACAATCCCAACAAAGTCTCATGGTAAGAATATCAGCTTGTGTGAATCTTGGAAAATTCTGAACTTGCAAACCAAGTGAAGAGCTGAAAAACCTTGGTAGACAAAAACTGGTTATTACTGAATTATCTTTACTACACTATTTTCTCTAATATGAATTTTTCTTCAATATCTTATGGAAAAATACTGTATTACTGGGACTTTTCAAAGAGCAGTGCATTCCCCTTATCTTTGGATCAATTGCCAAGAAAAAAAATATTTAACTTTTCTCAAACTTCGTTTTCTAGTCAATAAAATGGGAACAGTTATATTATTTAATAGGGTTAATAATAAAAGTGACCGAGAAGGCCACCTAAGATGACTGGCACATAATTTATCATTCCTCTATGGTGAAACATTAAACTGACTTTTCATAATACAGACATCACAAATGACGGCCAAAGAAAATAATACAATTCTACAGTTAGAAATCATCAAGTAGTTCACTTCATACTGGAACTGTAGCATACAGAGAATGTAATGATGCAAATATTGTGAAAGCTGTTGTCGGGCTTGGCACTAGGAGCTAGCGAAGTGTACATACTCAGTGAATGTTCTTCTACCCTTTTACCCAATTACCTCCTTTTGTTTCTTTTTATTTCCTTGCTTTATTTGCATTCTTATATGATAAAGGAGTAATTTATGTTAGCTAAAATATACAGAGTTGAAAAGACTCACATTGCTTCAGAAAAAGTAGGTATATGACATCCAGACATGTACAGGACCAAACACATGCCCTCAGGTTTACAAAATGATTTAATGCAAGTTTACATTTTGTATTCGCCACAGCTCAAAGTCACAATCAGTCTATTGCTCTAAGATATTCACAGTACTCAGAACCACCATATCTTTCTTTCCTTCCTTTCTTCCTTCCCTTCTCCCCCTTCTCCTCCTCTTTCATTCTCTTCCTTCTTGCTGTTTGAAGAAAAAATGATGAGCCAAGGCCACATCCCTGTCGGGGCATTTCTCACCTCGCTAAAGGCAGAGTGTATTTCAAGCAATCAGTATGTATATAGATACATTCTATTAGGATAGTAATTAGTGGCAGTGGACTTCAGTTGTATTAAAAGACTTCCTAATTAGCAATAAAGAACACAATTCCACGGACACTTTAATGACAGCATCAATACTTGACAATGTCAAGTCGCCTTGTTAAGGAAGAGAAGAATGGCTAATTATAATGTAAATAAGACACCTCTCAGATATTTAGAATACATATGTATCCTATAATGTCTTTTTTCTGACATGAAAATATGAATGCCATAGTACTGATCAATTACCTTCAAGTCAACGAATTGTAGGACAAAAAAAAAATCTTGGAAAATACATACAAACATGTTTTTTTCAGTCTTTTCTGAAATCAGGTACCATTGCAAATGAATATATTGAGTATCACATGTCAATTTTATCTTGGTATACTATAAAGAAAAGTGACATACAGTAGACATTGGCTTCAGAAAACTAGCAACTAATTCAGTCCCCTTCCCAACTATATAATCGGCACTATAATTGTTATTAACATTTTGAACACTAATTTCAGCGTTCTATTTTAAAAACTAAATAAGAAAATGAATGTAAAGCTGCTTACAGGTTTGTCATCAAAAATATTTCTCTTGAAATTCCCTCTTTATTAATAGTAACAAAAGATTTTTTACTGGGTGATGGATATTTTTAAAACATATAAAAGCTACTAAAATATTCTTGAAATGGTTTTAAATGCAATACATTTAAAAGGCAATCATTATAAAAATTCAAGTCTATTCATGTTTACAAGGTAGAAAAAAAGAAAAGCTTAAAGATACAAAATAAGTATGTAACATCAAGGAATATATCTCAGCAATCTCTACTTCTGTGTCAATTACTAATTTATTTTCTCAGCTCCAGATTCACTCTACAGTGTATGTTTTGATAATAGATTTCCTTCTTTTGCTTAGACAAATCAGGAAATTTTACCACTCTCCAGGAGATTGAACTATACCTTTTCCATTGAGGTCTGAATCCCAGCCTTCTAAGGAGACTGCCCTCTAAGTTTTGTTCTTTCGGTTCTTTCCCTCTGCCTCACTGTACCATAAAGGTTTTCATTATACCTTATAGTTATTTTTCTATCATAGTTTAATGACTTTTGCCATTAATTTTTTTTTCTGTTTAAACCAGTGCATAGTTTCTATCTCCTGACTGGCCCCAGAATGATAAATCTATATCATTTTTTGTATGCTACTACCCAGGCCTACCGAAAATGCAAATTAAACCTCTGCTTTAAATCACAAATCAGCATTTGCTTTCTTTCTTAAACATCTACTGATCAACTTTAAGCTCTCTCCTAATAACAGATATTTTTGTGTTTAGTCATATACTCTCCTATGTTGGTCTTAAAACTCAGTAGGCTATTAGACACTTAATAGATATAAAGTAAGTGATTAGTCCAGGAACCAGGTTCATACAAATAAATACTATGATATACTAAGATAGTGACATGACATTTTAGCAAATTTGAAAGCATTCTCTTGACTTTCAAGACATTAAGGAGGTGCAAAAGAGAACAAATATTTAATTATACGTGTGCAAATAGGAAACTGACGCTCAAAGAGAAAAACTAACATATAAAGCTAAATAAAACAACTCAAATATAAATAAAATTATGTGCTTACTATTATTTAATAAAACATGTTTTGTAATTATTTGATGAAGTATTTTTCCGGGTGCCTGGGTGGCTCAGTGGGTTAAAGCCTCTGCTTTCGGCTCGGGTCATGATCTCAGCGTCCTGGGATCCAGGCCCGCATCGGGCTCTCTGCTCAGCGGGGAGCCTGCTTCCTCCTCTCCCTGTCTCTCTGCCTGCCTCTCTGCTTACTTGTAATCTCTCTCTCTGTGTCAAATAAATTAAAAAAAAATCTTTAAAAAAAAAAAAGCTAATAATGCTATAACATTGAATAAGGATTTTACCTCAATAGGCCTAACTATAGAGTTCATGTTGACCTATACAGTGAACTATATATGTGTGCTCAGTTTATTGGCTTTAGATTATAGAGAGAATAGAAGAGAAGGGAGAGAAAAGAAAGAAGAGAAGGAAGAGGAGAGGGGAGAAGAGAAGAGAGAAGAGAAGAGAAGGAGGAGAGGGGAGACAATTCAGAAAAAGAAAAGAGAAGGGCGTGAAGGAACAGTATAACTAAAAAGGTTTGGGGAAAGATGGATTAAAAGGTTGTTAGGACTCATGAACATTTTAGACTGGAATTGTATATACTGTAGAAAACAGAGTTATTTCATCCTAGAACTCATTCATCTTCTGCCACACTCGATACAAATTTTGGCACTTTCATAAAGAAATGTTGGCAAGAAAGATATTCATATTATTTTAATTTTTCATTGAGTTTGAACCATAGCCCCAAATAGAAGGAAAATATTCGTGTATTTTACAGTAAAACTAGTTAAATTAACAAATGTTCCAAGAAGTTATTATAGTATACCAGAAAACTGGTCTCATAATTTGCAATGAAGTGTCAGTTTTAATATTTTATATCTAATAATTCTGATAAAAAGATATCATCAAGGAAGTAAATAATATATTGATGCTCATCGGAAAATTAAGAAAATCATATAATTGAATTTATTTGCAATTAAAATATTCATAATGCTGGTATAAAATAGAAATACTCGAGCCTCTACTACAATAAACTAGTTAATTATAAGTGATAAAATACTTACCAATTTATGTTAGAGACAATGTTAAAATTAGAAAAGATACAAAAAATATTCAATATCATATCAGCTTCAAAATATAGTCTTTGTTGGGAGCCAAGTATATTTATCATAGTGGGGAAAGTTTCACATTAAGGTATACAGTAATTGTGACAAATTGAAATCAGAAAAGGAAAGTTACACAGTTTAAAAAAAAGAGCTTATAAAATTCAATTTGTTACACTAACAATTGCCGATATAATCGGCACTATAATTGTTATTAACATTTTGAACACTAATTTCAACGTTCTATTTTAAAAACTAAATAAGAAAATGAATGTAAAGCTGCCATATACATATGGTAATTTGCTTTGGAAAATATTTGCATATTAATCATGAATAGAATATGTAACAAAAAAGAATGTCACCTATAGCAAAATCGGCAATTTTGCTTGTCTTACACTAACATTAATTTGGTTATCTTCTTTAGCTATTACAATGAACAATAAATACTTAGTACAATCCTGACAATGTGAATTGGAGGGGATATCCAATTTTAACCCAGAACAGTAAAGCATCTGTTGTGATTTCCACATCTGTTCACATAGCAGGACTAGAGTTAGCAATTTGAAATCATTTATGGCAATGCTGTACTCAGACTAGAAGGATACAAGGCATTACAGCCTGTGTAGTTAAATGAACAAAGAAATCAACAGCAAATTTACTAAACACTGATAGTTCTTAAAGCATTCTCTGAAGACATGACTGGGCTTCTTTTAAATACGTATCTTATTTTAATTTTTAAAAAGAATGTATGCTGCATTTTATCAAATACATATGGTAATTTGCTTTGGAAAATATTTGCATATTAATCATGAATAGAATATGTAACAAAAAAGAATGTCACCTATAGCAAAATCTATGCAAAATACTATCATAAAGCAAGCGGCAGGAATTCTCTAAATGGAAAAGATAAATCTCATTTAATAAATTATAAACAGGAAAAAAATGCATGCCAGAATTTTCCTTGAGGCTCATAACCTCAATACCTGAATATAATTATTTTAAGTACTAAAGTTGCTTTTCCTGATATCTCTGATGGATTGTTCCTGACAATTTTTCTACTTCCTAATATAATTTTTGTGAATATTGAAACTCCAAATACAGCAAGGTATGGTTATACTGTTGAAATTCTCTGTAAGGGTTGTGGAATTCCATAATCATATTGAGGGGAACAGGTCACTTTTATCTAGATTTTTAATTTATATTTAATAAATTTTCAAAAACAACAACAAAAATAAATAAATAAATCTTAAATTTGGCAAATATGTTGGTAATTGGGAATTACTCTCTGAACCCCAGTATTTTTGTTTATTTTATGGGGGCTTCAGTATATAGCTGTGATTGATTACATCATTGTTCATTGATGACTGATTCCAAGTCATGAAAGTTCCAACCCTCTATTCTAGGTTTGTTCCCATGGCAATCAACTTCCCTCCGTAGGGGCAGGCCAGAAGCCACCTCATTAACATAACAAAAGACACCTTTGTTGCAGTCTTTACTTAGGAAATCTCCAGGGCTTTAGGGGCTTTGCCAGAAATTAGGGTAAAGACCAAATACATATTTCTTATTATAAGTTGCTTGGTAAGTCACAGAGATGCAATTTGAAATATAGGTGGTGGCAGATCATGTAAGTTTAGACTTAAAATCGTCTTCTAAATATAGAAAAACATAAAACCAAACCTGGAGAGTTCCGTCAGATGAGGGAATTTATCTAACGCATTTGGGTTCTGTAAGAAGTATGTCATAGAGAGGACAGAGTGTAAATAGCAAATTAAGTTAGTAGGCTATCATAATGATCTAAATGAAAAATAAGAATCTTGGACAATAATGGTAACAGTGAAGAAGGAAAGAAATGAACACTTGGGGCTTTTATTGTGAAGCCAACTCTAAAAGCCCTCTGAAGGATTAACAGCAGGGGGTAACGAATGAATGGAATCCAGAGGACTCCTAGGTTTTCAGACTGAGCAACTAAGTGGAGAGCAGTTCAACTGCTATTTACAAACATGGGAAAGATGAAATGAAGGGATAGCTTGTGGAGACTGAGGACAAAGATAAATTCTATTTGAGCATGTTAAGTTCAAGATGCCAACGGGACACACAAATGGAAATGTAGCAGATAGTTTTATATGTGGTTCTGTGGTTCAAGGGAGTGTGGGGATTAGAATTTAAATCTGTAAATTACCGTTATATAGTATGCTTTTAAGGTTAGAGTATGTGGATAAAGAACTTAGGCTAATATTAGATCCAAGGGAACATTTAACTTGAACAAAATGAGAGGAATTGAAACAAAAATTTCTAAGAACTAAACAAAAAGATTTGAATAGAAATTTAAGTTGTATAGAATAAAATCAAGACAGAAAACAAACATGATATAAAAGCTCCATTTGATAATGAAAATAGTATTGTCATAAACATACAAATGATAGATGAAAATTATTTACCTTTGGGCGCCTGGGTGGCTCAGTGGGTTAAAGCCGCTGCCTTCGGCTCAGGTCATGATCCCAGGGTCCTGGGATCGAGGCCCACATCGGGCTCTCTGCTCAGCAGGGAGCCTGCTTCCTCCTCTCTCCTCTCTCTCTGCCTGCCTCTCTGCCTACTTGTAATCTCTCTGTGTCAAATGAATAAATAAAATCTTTAAAAAAAAAAAAAAAAAAAGAAAATTATTTACCTTATGTGTATATTCCATATAACATGTTGTAAACTCTTCATCAATGTTAACTCATTCAAACCTCATAGCAATCCTTTTAGACATTTGACAAATGAAGATAGAGCGATTCAACATAGTTCTAAAGATCACCCACTTGATAAGTGCCAGCCATTTGATTTGAACCACATCTATACCTACAATGAATAATGTTTCCCTAAGTTAAAAGAAAATTTTTTTAAGCATACGGTTTGAACTAAATTAAAGCAAAAAAAGGGGTGCATGGATGGCTCAGTCAGTTAAGCGTCTGCCTTCAGCTCTGGTCATGATCCCAGGGTCCTGGGGTTGAGCCCCACATTGGGCTCCTTGCTCAGCAGGGAGCTCCTTCTCCCCTACCTGCCACTCCCGCTGCTTGTGCTTGTTCTCTCTCCCTCTCTGTCAAATAAATAAATAAAATCTTTAAAAAAAAAAGAAAATTAAATAGCATGCTGTGTACAGTTTGTGACTAAATACAATTAAATATAAAGCAAAAGTATAATGAACAACATTGATAATAGTCTGAAAGTTATGAAGCGAATCAACATGTGTAATTTTTTCATGTATAAATTTTTTAAAAAATTAGCAATCTGATTAAAGCAATATTTGCTTTTATAATTTAAGCTTTCATTAAATTCATAAAATGTGAAAATCTTTTCATAATTTTTAATAATTAAAATATAATTGATGTTTTAGCAATACAGTAACATGTGATTTATTCAGCTTCCTGACACTTCACTGATTAAATGCCTAATTCTGTTGAGCTTATTGACTATTAAATCATATTTCTTCCTTTACCAGTCTATGTGCACACTATCTGAAATTTAAGACTGGGTCAGAGAAGCATGGTAAAGAGAAGCATAGTTCTTCAAAACATTGTATTCAGATAGCTGCATTTCTCCACCAAGGAGTTTGCTAGTTGGATCATTCCAGGTGAACCTCTCTATTCCAAATACATTAGGACAGAATACCTATTAAGTGTCACAAAACATTCTACACAGATCACTGGAAATTCTAATCAACAGTATTTACTTCTCCTGAAGGTTTTGTTTTGTTTTGCTAAAATATTTTTAATAAATCTTTTAAAATTATTTTGGAGGGAAGGATAATAACAATCAAGGGCACATGCAAAAGGGATTTTTATCTCCCTATGAGATGGTCAAGGCCAAGTTAAAATTATTCTGGGTAGTTTTTCTCTAAATTTATAAATATAATTTGGAGTTCTTGTCAGTAACTTTATTTTTCTTAAGTTTTATTTTTCTGTAATGTAAGCTACTTTTGATATTGCTCAGTGACACATTTTTCTTTGCAATAAGCTTAGTACTTTCTAGCTGAAAAGATATAGTATATGGCATTCCCAGATTTAATTAAATGAAATACAATTTATATATGAACCACAACATTGAGATAAAACAAAAAAGCTGAACCAATTTTAATTTCTAGAGAAAACACAAAGCAGTAATTCCATTCACCAACTCCCACATGACTACCACAAATAGACGATTTAAAAACCATATCAAAATTTATTCAGAGACACATTATGAAAATATTAGGAAAGAGCACAGATCGGACAACATCTTAAAAGCTATCAGAGGATAGGTCAGAAACCACATAAAAATAAAATCAAGGATATAAAATAGGAACTCTACCAACAATGTGATACAATGTAGCCTTTTTGATATCTAGCAAAGACCACACTCAATCATAGGGTGTTTGTATGATCTTGTAGACATATTTTATATTTCATAATGAAACACTATCAGAATCTTCAGAGTGGGCAAAGCTCTGGTAATAAATTTGTCACAATGTGATAAATCTAAGCAGAGTGAATCAAGATATAAATATAAAACTTTGAAGTTTTCATCCACTTTTGCTCTTAGGAGACTTGACTGGACTGGCAGTGTCAATGTAATGAACTGCAGTGAAGAGCTTATTGAGTTTTTCTTAGGAAAAAAAATATTGTAGGAAAAGCAAGGTCATTCTCTTGACATAAAAATTTTGAGTATCAAACTTGGAAATAAAGCATTTATATAGTATATAATAAAACAGAGCATTTAACTTTCACTCGATTTTTTTTTTTTAGTTTTAAAAAATCTGTTTAAGTATGAACAGCTGCATCATGAACATGTGTAAAAAAATACTGTCTAAAAGTTGTCCTTGAAATGAACTGGGTTCAAACCGAAGATTAGGAACTGAGTTGCAGGATTCCCAGGTTTATCTGTTTTGTTTTGTCTCAATTAAAGTCTTACACACTTATTTCTGTGTATAATTAAAGTGTCATTCCCTAAATGCTAAGACACGTCACATAAGTTCAAAAAGAGGTATGATAATGGAATAATTGAATAACGAATTCAATAATCGATCTGTTGGGCGCTTGGGTGGCTCAGTAGGTTAAAGCCTCTGCCTTCGGCTCAGGTTATGATCTCAGCGTCCTGGGATCGAGGCCGCATCGGGCTCTCTGCTCAGCGGGGAGCCTGCTTCCTCCTCTCTGCCTGCCTCTGCCTGCTTGTGATCTCTCTCTCTGTCAAATAAATAAATAAAATCTTTAAAAAAAAATTTAAAAATATCGATCTGTTGAAGAACTCAAAATTTAAGAGACTCTGAAAATATAACATTAAAGTAGAAATAAAAAGGAAAATATTTATTATTAACCTAAGCTATTAATATACTTTTCATATTTCTTTTAGAATTATTCAACATGCATGTAACATGATAGCAATGCTTCAATAAGTATTTCAATTGTTCATTCTAAAGAATTTTTTTAACAAAAGTGTTAAAGATCTGTATTAGTAACCAACACAGTAAATGAACTTAAGAGAATTATATTTTAATCATCTGGGCATAAAAAAGACTGTGCTTATGTGCTACAGGGAATAATTCACAAAGGAGAGAGGAGTGGGGAGCTAGAATGGAGACATGGGGCTGCCAGGTGGGCACAATAAATACCCCCAACCTCTCTTTCTTTATTCTGAATTCTCATTGGCTCTTAGCTGGACCCACCTTCCCCAAAAGGGAGACATGCATGATTTAGTCAGTAGAATTTTGGCCTCTGGGCACAACCTGAGAAGGGAGAAACAAATAATGGATATGGCTAGGGAGAAAAGGAGGGCAGATGGAGAATAATCAGTGCATTTTCTCTTTTCCCAAATAGAGGATTCTATTAGAAATCTTAGTCCATATTACAGATAATGAAAGAATGAAACAATGTTGTGTGGACCAACACTTCAGAAATAATTTTCCTAACTAAGAAAATGAGATAAGACATTGGTTTTAAATATGAATATTTAATAATAAATATTATTGAAATGAGTAATCAATATTTCTACCCTTTAGTAGGAACATTCTTATGTTTAGGTGTTTCATGAAAAATGATATCTTTTTATTTTGATATATCCCAATATATTTTAGGGGACCCAAATAAATATAATTGTGACTATGTTTTCATTTTTTCAATTTACCAGTTCTTACTCAGCATTAGGCGTATAAACAATGAATCTTGGAATACTGAAAAAGTAAAATAAAATTAAGATGTTAAAAAAAGATTTCTTTTAAATATATTGCTACTGGAATTTTTGTTGTATGTTGTCTTAATATCTTAGACATGAGGGAAAAGACTGTACAGAAGAAGGCCATTTTTTCTGTTATAAAAATTGACCTTAAATATATTTTGTCCAGCTTTCTTTTCCATTTCAAAGCAACACACATTCTCAAAATTATTTAAAATCCTTTGTTCATGGTAACGTTCTTATATGTTTTACAGAAGAGATCAATGAACAACTGTTTTATTTTTCTATAAAATACAAAAAATGCAAAACAGATACACTAATGAAAAGATCCAATAATCTTTAAAAACAATAACATTTTACTATCATTTAACAAATGGAAAGATATGCATTCCCTAGGAGCCTCTGTTTTTCTAGAATATCTAGATTGATTCATACTTTCAAATATGTGTAAAGAGTTTTAATTCTTTGAATAATTATTTCTGTTCTGATGTTAGCATAATAACAAAATAAATGGGGATTACAATTATCTCTAATTTTGTTAAATAAGCATTTTATAAATACAAAACAAAAAAAATTTTAAACAAATTTCATCTAGAGAAGAATGTTACCAATTGAATACAAGGTGACAAATTAGTGTCAGTATTAGTTGTAACCTGTGCATATTATGATCTGACAGTTTGATATTGCCTCATTAAATCAAGGCACTTTAATTTTGGAATTAAAAGAAAGGTAATTTGGTCTTATAAGAAGTTTATCTTTTCCTTTCTTCATAATAGCAACATGTTTTAGAATCTGCTATGTGAACAAGACTATGTTAAATGTCTTATATGTGTCACTTTATTCTTTCAACAAATTTAAATAGAGCTATTATCCTAAATATATATCTATATAAATAGATGTAAATCTATCTGTAATTCATATATCTATATTCATGCTTATTTTACAACTAAAGAAATGAAGGATCAGAAAAATGTAAACCGATACTGAATACGGAACAGTTAAATGGCACAGACCAAATCAAAGTGATTCAGTAGAGTTTTATATTATTTTCTTCACTTGTGTGAAGGCATGATTATTTGAAATATGCAAGTAAAAGTTAATAAGTAATCATAGGTAATGAGTTGAATATAAATATATTACAGATATAAATACATAGCAATATGTACAAATACCACACATACATATATATAGTCTACACCTTATCTTATCTCTTAAGAGCCCACAGTCTACCAGGAGTTAAAAAGTTCTCCAAAGAAGAAAATGAAATAAGTTGTCTAAAGAGTTTTAAATCTAATTGAAAAAAATAGTACACATATGAGGTAATCTATATCATACAGAAAATAAGTGCTTCAGAAATGTTAAGAAGAACAGAGTTGTTGTCTGTTAGGTAGTTTTTAAGGAGTGCACAGAACCTGAAATGGGAATTGAGGCAATTTTAAAAGTTATATTAGGAATAGAGAACTGCCATAGAAATTAGAACATAAGTATCCCAATTCCATAAGATTTGCACTTAATAATAATTGCAGAACTTCCAGAAGAAAACACCTTCACAGAAAATCACCTGAGTTGACTGCATTATGCCTTCTCCAGATCAATACAGTATTAGTTCTAGAGTACAGATGTCCATAGGATAGTAATGCAAGCTATTATTCTTTTCTTAACAGCATTTAAGACATCCTCTAACTCAATCAAAATCTTGATGGCTTTTGCAGTACTAAGGCTAAAATATTTATGAAAGGATTCTAATCTCTTTTTAGTGTGTCTGTAGGCATAATCTATCATAATACAGATTTATATAATCCTCACTTTTAAGGATTACAGTATATTTGTTGTAGTAATCCTTTTTAAGAATTACCCTGTCAAATCACCTAGTTGTAAATTTCAGAATCTAACAATTTAGAGATGTGTGTCACATGGAGTTTATTCCTCTTGTTCTCTATAATCTCTGGACTCTAGTGTGCTAGAGTTAGTCATCTTCATTTAGGTTCCCTGGCTTCAAGTTGAATTTTTCTATACAGTTTTACCTTTTGTAGCTATCACTCAGGACATTTCTAATAAGATAATAAATATAAACCCTAAGAAAACAAAATTGGATTCAATTCTCAAGAGGATATTCAACTCTGAATTATTATAGTACTCACCCACATTTTATCTTTCTTAAATATGTATAAATGACATGTTACTCCTTATCAAGTTACTGTGTCTCTTGATATATTATTAAGAAGATTGAAGATTGAAGAATATTGTACATGTATTAGTATATATACACATCAGTGACTTTTTTTAGAATTTATGCTAATAAAGCTTTCTATAGTCTTGAACTACTCAAAAAATAGAGACAACATGGCTTTTTTGTAATAATCATGGAAAGTGACATTTGCCTTAGAAAGTCAAGAATAAAGACATTATGGATTGGACTATATACCCTGTAATTGAGAGGATTTCACTTGATAAATAAACACTTCTGAAATTATTTTAACAAGCTATATTTTAGAACTGTTATAAAATTCATTTGTAAGCCATAATTTATTTCTATAGTGTTCTAATTCAACTAATAAATACTATTAACTATCTTCTATCAACTGGGCACTTTAAATGTGTTATTTTTATTCCTAAAGTCACTCTGCAGGACAGGTATTAATTCTCTCAATTTTTATGTATTCTTTTGTAAATCATTTCTGCTTAATTTTGTTAGAGCTATTTTTAGTTTCTACTAAAAATAATGACTAATATAGAAAAAGATTTTTTTTGTTTTCTAATAATCAAAAATACAAACCTTGACTTTCTGCATGGATTTAAGTTCAATGTGTCAGCATATTGTTCTCATTTTTTATGATACCTATAAATCCAGGTAATATATTGTATATCATTTTGCATATATGATACAAAAAAAACAGAAAGAAAACAGGCATGTTTTATTAATATAAGGTGTCTCAGGGTAGAAGATGGTATTTAATTTTTTATTGTCCTTATAGTGTTTCCTTATAGGAAAAACCATTAAAAACAATGCGAGAAAGGCAGGGGGAAAAGCAGGAGGTAAAAAAAGGAAGTTCCACTGAACTAGAGAGAAACAGAGCATAGTGATAGTAAAAATATATTAACTTTGTATTTTTCTGTCCAAGCAAACCTTGTTGGAACAGACCATAATTTCCATAACTTGAATAATTTATTAATGTAGTAAAGCTTCATTTAGTTAGTGGACTCTATAATTTCTAGCATTGGTTTTAAAAAGAATTTAGAAATTTATCCAATAAGCAATTGTATCATACTTAGCTGAAATATAGGTTTATTAAAAAAAACAGTTGTTGATTTGATCATTAAAATACATATATATAGGGCGCCTGGGTGGCTCAGTGGGTTAAAGCCGCTGCCTTCGGCTCAGGTCATGATCCCAGGGTCCTGGGATCGAGGCCCACATCGGGCTCTCTGCTCAGCAGGGAGCCTGCTTCCTCCTCTCTCCTCTCTCTCTGCCTGCCTCTCTGCCTACTTGTAATCTCTCTCTCTGTGTCAAATGAATAAATAAAATCTTTAAAAAAAAAAAAATACATATATATATATATATTTTTAGTCACCCTCTCTTTTTCAAAGACCAAAGGTTCAGGTATATGAATTCAAAACTTTATATTCAATTGATAATTTAAAAGTATTAAATCACAGCACAGTGATATCTTGTTTCTGATAGAATTAGATATATGATAACTGGATTTTTTTTTAGACAATGTAATATTATACCAATATTTCAATGTGTTAGGAAACTCTTCACCCAGTTGTTCAGCAAAATAATTGGAATCTTTCTTATACTGCTCTCCCCATGTCTCTTTAAGTACTATCATCTCTAGGAGTGCCTGGGTGACTCATTTGATCAAGTGTCTGACTCAGCTCAAGTCATGGTCTCAGGGTCATGAAATTAAACCCCAGGTTGGGCTCCACTCCACAATGGGTGTGGAGCCTGCTTAAGTTTCTCTCTCGTCCACTGCCCCACCCCCCTCTAAAAAATTATATATACTATCATCTTCAGAATTTATTTGAAATCTAAAAACATCTCTCACCATTTTTCTCTTTCTTTATGTCCCTAGTCCAAGGCAAAAAAAATTTTTTTTTCTTTCCAGGAAAAAGCAATTACCTCCTAACTGACCTCCTACATCATATTCTTGACTCTCACTTTATACTGTAAACTAGTGTGTGTTATTTTACACATTAGTAATACAAAACACACAAGTAAATTATAAAACAATACAACAAAATAAAAGAAACACCCATCATCTAAACACTCAAGAACAAATTTGTGCTAGGGCACCTGGGTGGCTCAGTCAGTTAAGCATCTGCCTTGGCTCATGTCATGATTTTAGGGTCCTGGGATTGAGCCCCACATTGAACTCCCTACTCAGTGAGGAGCTCTCTCTCTCTGCTCCCCTCCCTGGCTCTTGCTGTCTCTCTCTCTCAAATAAATAAAGTCTTTTAAAAAAGAACAAATTTGTACTATTACCACTGCATGTCATTCTGTGTTTCCATTTTAAAACAAATTATCTTCTTGCTTTAAAACATTTACCCTGTTTGTTTTTTAATTTTTTTTAATTTTTTGAAGATTTATTTATGTATTTTAGAGAAAGAGAGAGCAGGGGGAGGGACAGAGGGAGAATGAGAGAAAGAATCCCAAGCAGACTCCCCACTGAGTACAGAGCCTGATGTGTGGCTCCATATCACAACCCTGAGATCATGACCTGAGCCAAAATTAAGAGTCTGACCCTTAACCAACTGAGCCACCCAGTTACCTCTAAAATTATTTTTTATTGTGAACTTTTTATATACCTCTATCAAATATATATATTTATCAAATATCTATCTTGTTGGGTTTTAACATTTATTTTTATTAACTTTATCCTCAAAGTACACATAGGGTGTTTCGGATCCTAGACATCTTATAGTAAATAATAAATATTAGTCTCTCCTTGCCCAAGTCCTTACCACTGGGACAATGCAATGAAAGCCAGATGGAAAAAATATGACAGGAAAATCCATAAGTGAGGTGTGGGGAAAAAATAGATAATCTCTGCTTTGTATACAGGAGAAAAACAATGGAGAAAAACCTCTTCTTCTTGAAGAAGGCACAGAAAGGTTTCTAGGTTCTCACTGTAACCTTTTGAAATTAAATACACCTCTCCAAGGGTCTGATAAGCTCTGGAGTACTGGGTAGAGGTATCTCAAAAGTCCAAGCATCATTTTCTCCTGAAATGTAAAAACATTACATTACTCTGGAGTTGGACCAATTTCTCTGAAGTTCTCTCACTATCCAGTTATAAATTAACTCCCCAAGGCTTGCTCTTAGCCAAGGATCCCAAGTTACAGGAAAATTTATTCAGAAAATCCCACCTCTGCAGAAATACAAAAATATTTTCTCTTCAACCTACACATCCTAAAATAATAGCTTTAGTTTTTTTCTTCCATATTTCTATTCATTTTTGAAGAAAAATATACCCACGTGGTTCAAATATTCAAACATATAAAGAGCTTCATGGTAAAAAGAGCCCTGTTCTGTTCTTTGTTTCTTGGATTCCACCTCAATACTCCATAAATAAATACTTGTTTAGTTTCTTAGGTTTCCTTCCAGAGTTTCTCAAATGGAATGCTCTGATTACTCCTTCTACCCCAAATTTATGGCTTGAAACAGCCATTTATTTTTTTTAAGTCTCACAGTGCTTGCAGAGCAGAGCACGGATGGTCTGTCCATGCTCCATGATGGTTGTGGCTTCAAAGGACAGCTCAAAGGCTAGGGCAATTGGAATCACTGAAGACTCCATGTCACAAAGTTTTCCCCTAAGCTGAAATGACTGAAAGATCAGTCAGGGCACCTGAACCTGGCCCCTTTATGTAACTTGAATTTCACAGTATATATAGGCTTATTGGAGTTTTTACAAGGCATCTCAGGGCTGGTTTCAAGCACAAATGGTCCAATGAACAACGTACAAGCAGCATTTTTCTCATGGCCCAGCCTCATCAGCTATACACAGAGCATAATACAAAATGAAGATTGGGCGCCTGGGTGGCTCAGTGGGTTAAGCCTCTGCCTTTGGCTCAGGTCATGATCTCAGGGTCCTGGGATGGAGGCCCACATCGGGCTCTCTGCTCAGCAGGGAGCCTGCTTCCTCCTCTCTCTCTCTCTGCCTGCCTCTTTGCTTACTTGTAATCTCTCTCTGTCAAATAAATAAATAAAATCTTTAAAAAAAAATGAAGATGCCAGGCCACCTTGTTCAATCATTATTCAAATTTTAAGACAGTGATAGAGCATTAAACCAAGTATGGGCCTCATGAATGTGGAGTTCTATGTGACCAACAGTTTGCATGTCCTCAAAGCTGGCTCTTGATTACATAGCATCACCTCTGACACATTCTGTTGTTTACGAGCTAGTCACAAACCCGCCAAGTTTCAAAGGGAAATCACTTGTATGTCACCTCTTGTTGAAAATATTGTTGAAGAATTTTAGACCATTTACAAAAATCATTACATAATTTAAGCAAATACAAATATCTGTTTTGATTTTCCAACTTTTCCACAAAATGTGGCATTATGTATAAAATTCTATGCCTTGATCATTTCACTTAATACTATATGTTGGATCTTTCATATAATCTTATTTCAAGTTTCCCCATTCTTCTATATAGCTAGATGATATTACATTAAATAAATAATACCAGAGTTTTATAATCCCTTGTATGATAGACATTTAGTTTCTTCTAAATCTTTTATTAAAATAAATGCATTTTGGAAGAGCTAAGGCTAATAAGTTCATTCACACTTATACTAATGTGAAAGATCACCAAAAGTAAGAAGCTAGGTCAAAAGAAAAATGCTTTTTTAACTTTATTCAATTGAATACAATGATTATTTTATATAACATATATATCCTACATATCCAGACATAATAATATTGCTCTTCATAGTGGTTGTTTCCCTGTAGACCCCAACAACATATGGAAGTACTTATTTTCCCATCTTGCTTTCTTACACTTTTGCCTTCAATGTTTACTATCAAACTTGTGATTTTTTAAAAAGATTTTATTTATTCATTTATGAGAGAGAGAGAGAGAACAAGCAGGGGTAGCAGAGGGAGAAGCAGGCTCCCTGCTCATCAGGGAGTCTGATGTGGTGCTCATCCCAGGACCCTGAGATTATGACCTGAGCTGAAGGCAGACACTTAACCGACTAAGCCACCCAGGGGCCCCAAACTTGTGATTTTTCATCAGTCTAATAGGCAAACAGTATTTGCTACTTGCAAGTCGCATTTTACATCTCTTACTATGACTGACTTTGAGCATCCTTCATGTTTCACAGCCATTTATATTTTCTTTTGTGTTAATTATTTACTGATATCCAATATTTTTTTATTTTATTACTTGTTCTTTCTTACTGATTTAGATGATCTCCTGTGGTATAAAAACACTATCGACAAGATGAGTCATTCTGGCATTACTTCTATCTATAGTTCTTAAACATCACGATTATTATTTATAGAAATAAATATGTTATAGTAAATTTATCCATACAACACAAACTATGAAACAGTTAATATATGGGCAAACCCTTTTAATTTTCTTCTATATGCACTCAAACATGTTAAAAAAGCAAAGTGCTGAACACAGTGCATTGTAGATCATCATTTTCATTTTTAAAATAATTTTAAAATAATGTTTTTAAAGATATAAAAAATAAACTTTGGGGGCACCTGAATGGTTCAGTCAGTTAAGTGCCTTTTCAGTTTCAGTTCAGGTCATGATCTCAGGGTCATGAGATCAAGTCGCAGGTAGGGCTCCACACTCAGCATGGAGTCTGCTTGAGATTCTCTCCCTCTGCCCCTCCCCCTGTTCATGCTTTCCATCTCTCTCTTAAATAAATAAAATCTTAAAAAAAAATAAAAATAAAAAAACTTTTGTGAGTATACATAAGAGTAGTAATAGCAGATACCTATATAGGAAGAGGTCATTAGATAATAGTGGGAGAGCAGAAGTAATAGGTTTTTTTTAACTATAGACTACTAATACTTTTAATTTTTAAAAGGTGAATGTGATAACTATGTAAAAATAAATAAATACACTTATAAAATTATCCAGAGTTAAATATGGTACATATTGTTCTTAATTTTTGTAGACTTTGACAATCAGATTACTTTGCTTAATTATTTCTTTTTGAATGCTAGAAAGAATACTAGAATAATAACTTCATCTTTATAAGGAGTGGTATTTTTTTGCCTTTTATCACCATTTGCTATTGTATCTCATGAGACTACGTATAGTTTTTTAAAGGAAAAGAAAACTTGTCTGAAACAGAAACAAAAAAATAGGGACAATCAAGGCTTCTGTTGATGGTGATTTTTTGAACCTAACTTTGTTCTGATTTTATAATTATGAATTATTGTATGGTGAAAATAATCTTTAAGTCTGTTTTTCACTTTCACTTTTCATGATATTTCTTAATAGGGTTCTTCATGGATTATTTCAGTTCTTCATACGTTTACTGACATTTGAAAAAAACCTGAGACATAAAGTTGAAAATGTAGAGCAATAACATAGATTCAGAAGTCCACAGAGACAAATTCTCAAATTTTGTGATTTTTATGTGACCAACTGAATCATTTTATTCTTACATTCTTCACTTTTAAATCAATTAAAACATTGGCAATTCTCGTTCTCCTGAAAGAAAAACTACCATGAATATGCCATTTTCTCATAAATTACCAATTCTGTTAATCTCTATAATTATTTAAGTCCATGACCTTTAACTATCAGTTCTGACAAAGGAGGATTATAATATATGGCACTGAGATATTTGGCATGTAATGAAAATGGTCCGATTTAATTAAAATGTAAGTTATTGTTAGAAAGAAAGGTCATACTAAGAAAATGTCATTTCAGAAGTATATTAGCAAGCACCCTCCAGTGTTTTTTACATGTAAAATATACCGTTAGCACTTGACATTTAGGGAGGAAATTGGAGCTATTCATGATATATACTTGAACCTTTTTTGGTTTTCATGTTGCATTTGTTCATCTCATTCAGATTACTTTTTAATCAGTTAAATGTTAGCTTTTGTCTTAGGTACCCAAATGCTTTACTGATAAGGAAATTTATTTAAAACTTTAAAAGAATAAATGTGACTTAGGGAATGTTTCAAGTTTTTTTTTTTTTTAAGATTTTATTTATTTATTTAAGAAAGAGAGAGAGAGAGAGGATGAGAGGGGAGAAGGTCAGAGGGAGAAGCAGACTCCCCATAGAGCTGGGAGCCGGATGTGGGACTCCATCCTAGGACTCCAGGATCATGACCTGAACCAAAGGCAGTCCTTTAACCAACTGAGCCACCCAGACACCCCTTTGAAGATCTTTTTTAAACACAGGATTTATGTTTATACAATTAAGATGTAATAATTGCATAAAATATATCTTATGTTGAGGTAATATAAGGTACACATTTCATAAGTTAATCTGTTGGAAGCATGAAAACTTGATTCTTTGTATACTGTCCATATTCTTATTAAAAGATTAACCTATTATAAGATATATGTTTTATGGTGATATTTACTGTCAAAGTTGTTTAAAATTCAGTTTTGGGCAATTTGTCCCTAAAAAATCAATAGTTAAAGATGTCTTAGAGTCTTAGAAAGTGTGGAGAAATACATCAATGATGGTACAAATTAACTTGATATAGGTAAGAAATAAAGATCATTTTTGCTTAAAATTACTCATTTCCACACAAAAAAAGTAGTTCTATTTCTTTATTTACATCATCATGTGATTTGCTGAATACTGAACCATGGAGACCTGAGCTAAATTGGCATCTGGGCTCATTACAGACAATGCAAACTTAACTCAGCTTTTCAGTTTGTTTGTTTTTCCAGTGATCCAAGATTCATTGTTTATGCACCACACCCAGTGCTCATGCAATACATGCCCTCCTTAATACCCACCACTAGGCTCACCCATACCCCCTCCATAACCCTCAGTTTGTTTCTCAGAGTCCACAGTCTCTCATGGTTCATCTCCCCCTCAAATTTACCCCAATTCACTTTTCCTTTCCTTCTCCTAGAGTCCTCCATTTTATTCCTTATATTCCACAAGTAAGTGAAACCATATGATAATTGACTTTCTCTGCTTGACTTACTTCACTCAGCATAATCTCCACCAGACCCATCCATGTTGATACAAAAGTTGGGTATTCATCCTTTCTGATGGCAGAGTAATATTTCGTTGTATATATGGACCACATCTTCTTTATCTATTCATCTGTTGAAGGGCATCTCAGCTCTTTCCACACTTTGGCCAACAGACACATGAAAAAATCTTCATCATCACTAGCCATCAGGAAAACTCAAATCAAAACCATATTGAGATATCAACTTACACCAGTTAGAATGGCTAAAATCAACAGGAGCGAAAACAACAAGTATTGGAGAGGATGTGGAGTAAGGGGAACCCTCTTTCACTGTTGGTGGGAATGCAAGTTGGTGCAACCACTTTGGAAAACAGTGTGGAGATTCCTCAAAAAATTAAAAATAGAGCTACCCTATGACCCTGCAATTGCACTACTGGGTAATTATCCCAAGTTTTCCAGTTTTTTACTGCATGTTAACTTGGGAAGGAATAAAAAGTTCAGATATTGTTTTTTAAAATACCAACATTTTATTCTTCTTAATTGTAGCTATCATTTGGAAGAATTATAAATTTACCATTTTAGATTGTATATTTTGTTCCTTCAAAGAATGAATTTTACTCTATTTTATGTAGGCATTATGTCATTTCAATTGGTAAAGTCAAAAGAACATATATATATAATATATATGTGTATATATAGATATACATATGTTGGCATTGAAGATACTGTCGATTTTATTACTCTCTTTTAATAAAGACACATGGAAGACTTTAATGTCCTGTTTCAAAGCAAGAAAAAATAAGGTTTTCTTTCTACAAAATCATATTTTTTTTTCTCTTGTGGATCTTAAAACTGTATTTCTTGTAATGACTAATAGGAAATTTTTATCATAGGCACATTTTTACCAGAGACAGGTTTGTACCATAATCTATCAACTGCTTATGATATGTATTTGTATAATATTATCAACTTTATTTTTATTTTATTTACATACATTTATAATCTCCTGCTTCAAATTTCATTGTTCATTTCTTATCTACATATTATTTGTAAAATATTGTAAACCATCTCATACCATCATACCATTTTTATAGCATAACATCATGTTTTAACTAATTATTTAATTGCTTCCAAGTAATAGTTTATGATGAACAAATAAGGACTCTTAGATGAGAGATATAGATCCCATCACATATGTTAGAATGCTTATCTTATGCAGTGGACATAACATGGATTCTATGTATACTTTTGAAGGAACACTCTTCTTTTTGTTATTGTTTTTAGACAAGCCATTCTTCGAGTCAGAGTATAGTTCTATAAAGTGTCTTGACAAAACAGTAACATAATATATGAAGTTTTTCAGCCACCCTGTTAAACAGAATTGAATCTTATGAAAAGTAAGATACTGCGGAATAGCCATTAGGGCCACCATTCATGCAGTGGATACAATATCTTAATTCCTTCATCTAGAAATAACTCAAAGGGTATTAAATCTGAAACTATAAGGTAGTTATACATATCTGGATCTATACTAGATGAAAGCAACAAAATATGATTTTTTAAAAATATTCCACAAAAGCATCATTGCTCAAATTTTTTCCTAAAATCATCCGTTGATTTGTTAAATGAACACTAATTACCTACTATCATTAAGCATGATTCTACGCAATAAGAAAGCAATGGTCATCTAATTGCCCATTGATAGATAAATGGGCAAAGAAGATGTGGTATGTACATACAGTAGGGTATTACTCAGCCATAAGAAATTAGATCTTGCTATTTGTGACAACATGGATGGGCTTAAAGGGTATGACAGTAAGTGAAATAAGTCCAATAGAGAAAGACAAATAATATATGATTTCACTTATATGTTGAATTTAATACATAACCAAAGGAATAAACAACAAATAAAAAGCAGAATGAGACCATAAATAAGAGAATAAACTGATGGTTGCCATTGGGGAGGGGAATTGGGGAATGGGCAAAGTTGGTGAAAGAGTGGGAGATATAGACCTCCAGTTATTAAATAAATAAGTCTTGGGAATAAAAGGTACAGCATAGGGAATATAGTCAATGGCAATGTAATAGCATTGTATGGTGACAGCTGGTAGCTAAACTTGTGAGTATAGCATAACATATAAGCTTGTTGAATCATTATTCCATACATCTGAAACTAATGTAACATTGTGTGTCAACTGTACTTCAATTAGAAAAAAGATATCAAGGCTCAAATTGGGAAAGACCCCCAATTTCATTGCTTATGTTTTAATTGGGGGAGATAGTAAAAAATTAAAAATTATAAAAGAAAAAATATGAAGCAATGAAAAGCATTGTACAAAATGATTTTTAAAAAGTACTGTGACATATTGGTGACTTAGTCCCTTTTGGTAAGATGGATAGGGGAGAAGTTTCTAAAGAGGTAACAGTTAGGTGGAGAGATGAGTGTTTAAAAAAAGAGAGAAAGAGGCAAACCATATAACAGACTCCTATTTTTTTTGAAAGAAAAATATTTTTATTGTTTATTTTAATTCAAGTCAAGTTAACTTACAGTGTTTTTTTCTTTTTCAGTGTTCTAAGATTCATTGTTTATGCATCACACCCAGTGGTCCATGCAATACATGCCCTCCTTAATACCCGCCAGTAGGGGCACCCATCTCCCCAAAGTGTCTTGATTATTACAGTTTTGTAAAAGAGCTTGAAGTCCGGAATTGTGATGACACCAGCTTTGGTTTTCTTTATCAACATTCCTCTAGCTATTCGGGGTCTTTCCTGGTTCCATACAAGTTTTAGGATTATTTGTTCTATTTCTTTAAAAAAAGTTAATGGTATTTTGATAGGGAGCTAACTTTATAAGGTGATGGATAATAACTACATTTATCATGGTGAGCATTGGTTAATGAATAGAATTGTTGAATTAGTATATTATACTCCATATGTTAACTAATGGGAATTTATTTTTTATTTTTTTGAATATTTTGCTTATTTATTTGAGAAAGAGAGAGAGCTCATGCAATAGCATGAACAGGGAGACTAACTCAAGGTGGGGCTCAATCTCAGGACCCTGAGATCAAGATCTGAGCTGGAGGCAGACACTTAACTGACTGAACCACCCAGGTGCCCCACTAATGGGAATTTAAATAAAAGCAGGTAATATAAATAATAACTATACACACAAAAAGAAAACTGAAGAAAATATTCTGGTTAAAAAAAAATGACACCAGAGAACTATCCCTGAACAATGAAAATATTTAAATATAGAACTATATCAAAATAATTGTCACAAATAACTGTTATAAATAACTGTTGCAAAAAGTAATGCCAAAATCAATTCTTTATAGAAATAACAAAAAAATAAATTTATCTCTTTCTGAAATCTCAGATCACATTTACAAACTGAGAAGTTGATCAGAAATGGGGTAGCAAAGTTTCATACAGTTAAGCAATAAGTATTTTAGCAGTTTTGAAATTCTAGTTTTAAAAGTGATAGTAGATCTAAACTAAACCTGCAGGTGAGCACGTACACACACACACATACACACACGCACATACACAACGACCATGGACTTCTCCCCTATCATTAAAGAAAGCTAAAATACTGTATAAATTATATATGAATATAAAGGAAGCAAAAGAATTAACAGAAAAGAATGACAGAAACAAACTCAAAGCATAAAACTTGAGAGAAGAAAAAAGAGATGCAATCATTTTCACAATTCTATTTTGATTATCACCCAAAGAAAACAATTCACATTTTATACCAAAAAAGCATCATCTGACCCTACCTAATTTACAAAATATGCAAAAAAAATATGAAACAGAATGCTCAAAATTTTTTAAATTAGACAAAATTCAGGCAAAGTAAAAAGTAAACATTTGATATTAACACCAGACAAAACAGAGCTTTAAAAAGCTGTAAAGGATAAATGAGTCATTTTGTTTTAAAATTAAACAAATTGCAATGAAGATGTAAAGTTCATGAAATTTTGTGCACTAGCATACAGAAGAAAGAAATATAGACATTTAAAATTGTTAATTGTCTAAGTTAAACGGCCCCATTTTATTAAGGGGAAGCTACAGAAACACAATACTAACATATATTTTACAATAATACATTCCAGGGGTAGGGAAATATGACCCTCAGGCCAAATTTGGCTCTCTACCTGTTTACGTATTACCCACAAGTTGGGGTTTTCTTTGCTTTGTTTATAGTTTAAACAGTTTTGAAAAAGATAAGATAGTAATATTTTTGTCACATGAAAGTTATATGAAATTCTAATCCATTCATCTGTAATGAAGTTTTATTGTAATATAGTCCACACTCACTCGTTTACATATTGTTTAACTGTGGTTGCTTTCCTGCTAAATGACAGAGGTGAGTAGTTGTGAGAGAATCCATATGGCCAGCATAGCCTAAAATATTTCCTTTCTGACCCTTTACAGAACCAGCTCTCTGACCCTGTTAGAGATACAAAGATATTTCCTAAAACTAGGTACCCTGTGATAATATATTTGTCTAAAATGTAATTCTTATACTATACCTATACCATACTTCTTTACAAAAAATGCAAAAACAATACAAATTATTTCATAAATGTCGAGTAAAACAAGATCCTAATTCATGAAGGCTTTGATATGCTACTGGGAGTGAGGACTGGGATCCCTCAGAGGCAATGTCCTCCAAGGCTTGTTACTCAGGTAGCAATTTGTATCTTAGCTACTTACAATTTTAACATCTATTCACTGTTGTGGTCTTCTGCTCCCTTTGTGGTACATAAAGATGCTTGTTTGTTTATTTTAAATTGGGGTAAAATTTACATACAAAAAGGCATGGATTCTCAGTACAAAATCTGGTGACTTTTGAAAAACATATAAGCCTATGTAACCAACACCCCAATCAAGATAGAGATAGTATCCCTGTCAGTCAATCCTCAACCCTTATAGGCAACTATTGTTCTATTCAGAACTATAGTTTGTTGGTTTTTTTTTTTTACCTCTTCTTGATTTTATATAAATTGGATTGTGCTCCATATATTCTTTGGTGTTTGTATTGTTTCGTTAATATAGTGCTTTTGAGATGCATCCATGTTATGCATATATCAATAGTCAATTTCTTTGTTTTAGCAAAGTAGTATTTCATTATATGAATATACTGCAATCGATTATCCCTTTTTTGCTAATGAACATTTGGGTGTTCTCAGTTTTTTGCTATTATGAATAAAATATATGTCTTTTGTCCCAACAGAAGAGAGAATTCAGAACTAGACCCATACATATATGGTCAATTGAATTTTGACAAAAGGAAAAGGTGACTATATGAGGAAATAAAAGTCTTTGAACAAATGATGGCATTGCAGTGAAAGGATAGTAACATAAAGGGGAAGTGGTCTTGATTCTCCCTGTCACAACCTGAAAACAAAAACTATTTTAGTATTGAATTATAAACTTGCATAGAAAACCTAAACTTACAGAAAACACAGGAGAAAATTTGGGGGAGGTAAAGATTTCTTTGAGGAGACACTAAAAAGGACTATCCACAAAGTAAAAAAAAATTGATTTTGCAAAAATTAAAACCTCTATTGACGAAGACACTGAGAAAGAAAATGGAAAAGCAGAGACTCATATACATTACAAATAATTCTATCCTGTATATGTAACTTCTTTGACAATAAAAAGATGGGTTCCCATGAACTTAATTCATGGGCATAAACAGAAGTTATTCAATTTTCTAGCCTCTCTCCTATCAGATTTTAACTCATTATACCAGTTAGAGCATTTTGGATTCTTTTTAACTGAAGGGTCAATACAGGAACTCTCCAAATCAAAAACTAGTTAGATAAACTTCCCATGTACATGTTTTGTTGAGAAAATCATTTTAAGTTGTTTCACCCACTGTGACATAGTATTGCACATAGATAAGAAAGGATCTGGATTTCAGAAGGATCTATTTTGAGAAAACTGTGATATAATCCTGAGTTTGTTCAAGCAGAGACCATGCCAAGCCCTTGGAGAGCTTGCTAGGTAATCCCCACAGTTGCAGCAAAGTGTAGAGTGTGATTCCAGGACTAACTGTTTTAGTGTTAGAGCCAAGAAAGTGCTGACGACTTAGAGAAGATCAAGGACATCCCCAAACCACAGTAAAGCCAGTTTTAGAATTCAAATTTCCTAAATATATCATTCCAGCACTGTTATTCTATGCAAAGTAGTGTTTATTTTCCTATGCTCAAATAAATTACTGAAGTATTAGAAAACTATGTTGGAATATTATTTACATCCCTGTGATTAAATGGCTTGTTTTTAATAAGAGACAAGGAGGATTAGTGAAAACATATTGGCAACTTTGATAGACATAACACACACATATATACATACGCTCGCATATAAACAGTTCTGCAAGGTGGTTTTTAATAGTATTATTCGGACTGTCAGAATAAATCTTTCCATATCCATCATTATTTCCTTGTACAATGGGCCATAACCTTGAGTGTGTGAATAAGATTAAAAATAAAAAGATGCAAAGGATATTACCATTGCAGGAAGCTGACTGCACATTCCTTATTAAAAAAAAAAAGAAGAAGAAAGAAAGAAAAGATTGCTTGGACATTTTCAGAGTATTAGCAAGGTGACTAAGGTTTTAAATGTTTTGTTCTTTACTGCATGTCAAATATATGCTAATGGGAACAAAAGGATAGACTATAACCTACTATTTCAACCTAGGGTAAAAGCATAATAGTGCAAAAATTAACATCTAGCCATTTACTTGTTTTTTTCCTTGATACACTCTTTGCTTATTAAGCAAGGTTAGTTCCTTAGGAAAGTCCAGGACTAGGAGGAAATTCAATTGATTAATTCATAAAATGTATACAGAGAGGCCAAATATATGCCCTTAACATAATGCAAATATGAAGGCATGGCCCTTGTGAATAAAGAGATAGGCTGAATTTTTAGACCTTGTATCTTTTTGCTAAAAAATATGTGAATTTGCTATTGAATAAATACATAATTTAAACTGTTAGTAGTTTCATAATTATGAAAGAATGCAATCCATGACTAGGAGTATAGGTAACTCTTTTTTTTAGATTGATGATTGATTGATTGATGATTTTAGAGACAGAGAGAGCAGAGGGGAAGGGCAGAGCAAGAGGGAGGGAAAGACTCTCAAGCAGCCTCCCCACCAAGCGGGAGCCAGACACCAGGCTCAATCTCACAACCCTGAGATCATGACCTGATCTGAAATCAGGAGTTGGATGCTTAACCTACTAAGTCACCCAGGTGTCCCTAGTACAGGCAACTCTTTTGTAGATTCCATTAAATATCTATATAGTATTTTAGTCAATTATCCATGATATGAAATCACCAAACTTCAGTGGATAGAGCACTGATTAAATTCAGCTCTTCTCGGTGGGGTTCTGTGAGACATTAAAGCCCTTAAAACCCAAGGCACCCATTAAATGTAATTAGTTAACTTCTCTCCTAGACATCTAGAACAGTACTAGTTGCATATCATCCTTGGGAAATTTTAGAAAAGAGCCATTGATATTACAATTTTTTTTAATTTTTCAATTAGAAGATGAATCAAGGGGTGCTGGGTGGCTCAGTTAATTAAGCATCCGACTCTTGGTTTTTGGGCTCAAGTCAGGATCTCAAGTGTCCTGAGATCCAGCCCTGCCACAGGCTCCCTGCTCAGCAGGGAGTCTGCTTGAGATTCCTTCCCTCTGCCCCTCCCCCCCACTCACAGGTGCTTGCACTCTCTCTCTAAAATAAATAAATACATAAATCTTTTTTAAAAAGGTGAATCAAGTTCTGGGGCTCTGATGTACATATGGTGACCATAATTAGCCGTATTGTGTTGTATACTTGAAAGTTACTGAGAATAACTCTTAAATGCTCTTACCATACATATACACAAAAAGGTTAATTAGGTAAGGTGATAGATGTGTTAAATAATCTTATTGTGGCAATTATTTCACAATATATATGTATACCAAATCATCACGTTGTACACTTTAAGTTTACACAATGTTATATGTTAATTATATCTTACTAAATCTGGAAAAAATAAAACAAAACATTTCCTCATATATCTAAAAAAAGTGTAGATGGGAACCATATGGGGTAAGTAGAGGCTTATTTCATGCTTCCTTCATAATCAAAGTCAGAATCACAACACTTCCCAACTCTGGGCATCTGCAAGAGGCTCCAAGGTGAAAGAGTTTGCTGGCAAGGATGTTGGTGATGGACAATGCTTTTGATGCTTGGGAGAAGAGAGCACCCGCCCACTTTTGGATTCTCTCTAGCACAAGGTCAATGACTCTGACCTCACAGAATAGTGACCTCAAGTGTAGTTGTTTGCAGTATCTGCCTTTTTACTAAGGAGATTCTATGGGTGGAAAAGTGAATGATACTCCTCTGTAGGAATCCTATCTGTAACCATTAGTTCCAAGTCCATGAAGAGTGCTTTGGGAGCTCACTTCCTAGCTCTTGTCTCACAAAAGAAGGTATCAAAGGATGCAGTCATGTGGCCTATTTTAGCATTTTCCAACTGATCCTTTTTACTGTCAAGAACAATGCCATCTGAGGCGCCTGGGTGGCTCACTCACTTAAGTGTCTGCCTTCAGCTCAGGTCATGATCCCAGGGTCCTGGGATGAAGCCCCACAATGGGCTTCCTGCTCAGCAGGGAGCCAGATGGGAGCCTGATTATCCTTTTCCTTCGGCCCCTCCCCCTACTTGTGCTCCTGCTCTCTCTCTCTCTCTCAAATAAATAAAGTATTCAAAAAAAAAAAAAAAAAGAACAATACCGTCTGTCTGCTTTTCATGTTCTAGACTACAGTTTGAAATAAGAGTCCCCAGCTGGACGCCAGCTTAGCCCAACTGAATGGAAAGGCACCTCCTCATGCTGATCTTAAGGAATCCCCACTGTCCTGTGTTTATCACCATTGAAATCAATATCTATAGGGTTTAATTATCTTTCCTACCGAAATTCCCTTATCTAATAATTAAACCACATTATAGATTAAGTCACATTATAGTCAACACATCTTTAATTTTTTAATTTCAGGTCGTATTTTCCTCCTGTTTTTAAATTTCTTAGAAATTGGCCTGATCACATGTCTGAACAAGTGAATAATCTAAGCAAATTTAAAAATATATTAAAATAATAAAGACAGCTTATTATCAAATTATTAGATCATTCACATTGTATTAGTTTGCTAGGAATGCAAAACATTACAAACCAAGTGGTTTAAACAACATAAATTGATTATAATCAATGGTTCACATGATGGGGGTTGGGAGTCCAAGTTCAAGTTCTTGGTTCCTTCTGAGGGTTTTGAGGGAAGTATCTGTTCTGGGTTTCTTTCTTTGGCTTATAGGTGTCCACCTTCATGTTCACACACCTTTCTTCCTGTATAAATATCTCTATGTCCAAATTTCCTCTATTTTTAGGACACCAGCCATATTGGATTAGGACCCACCCTAAATGACCTCATTCTAACTAGAATGTCTCTGTAAAAACCCCACATACAAAAAAGTTTTGAGGTACTGGGGTAAGGAATTCAACATATAAATTTGGAGGGGACACGAGTAAGCCCATAATACATGTGTATATGAATTATGCATATAATATAGTTTATGCACAATTACGTTATTTATCACTCAGGGATATTTAAATATTAAAAGGCAGGAAAAGAAATACAAAACTGATTTATTCCATGGTCCTCATGCTGAAGGAGCTTAAAGAGTTAAACTAAATTTACTCAAATAAATGAGACAGAATAGTATTTATAATGTGACATGACTGGTATATCCAGAAAAGAAAGAAATGCCTTTGTCACAAAGTATTTTCTTCTCACCATAGCTCTTTTGAACAAAGCATCCTATACACAGAGTCTTCCAGAAGGCTATCTTCTATTTCTGGCTAGGGTTTTAGACCTCCAGCACTCCTATTCTAAAGAAAAATGAGCAGGAGCATTTGCTAATCTCAGGCAATCATGGCCCCCACCCTAAACACATTGGGCCAGTCACTGGAAACTTGTCTGGTATTTCAGCTATGTTTTTCTCAAAAGATTAGAAATCCATGGTGGCAAGATGATATGCCTACCCACAGCTATCTTTGACCTCCTCGTAGATCACAATCCACATACACAGGATTGTGGAATTCCCTGCCCTAATGCCCAGAGTCCATTTGCATGACATTTACTAGTTTATTCTCACCTGCTTTCATAAGGGCGGACCATGCTGTACATATGCATGTCCTTAGATCCAGACATGTCTAAGGATTGGATGTTTGTATGAGATTGGTTCACAGCTCGGAGGTAGGTACTAAGTTGTCCATATATATGTGCACAAGGGCTTGTGAAGGATGAATCCAGGGTGGGAAGAGAACCGAGGGCTGTTGAACTGAGGCCATTTTACCATTTCTCTATCTTCTCCATGTCACCATAATAGCTCCTAAATATTAGAAACAAGTCTGTTTTATTTTGCATGAATATGAGAATTTTTATCCATCAGTATTTCATAATATAAGGTGACTTTGAATATTATTTTTTCTTTCAGTTGTGATTATTTCTAATTAGTATACTAGAAATGCATTTAATTTTTGTAAACTGATTTTGTACTTTTCAATTTTGTTAAACACACTTAGTGTTCTGGAATTGTTCTTATATAGGGATGATCATTCGTCTATTAATAAGAAAAAATTTACATGTTCGTTTCCAATCTAGATGACATTTATTTCAATTTCTTGACTTACTGATTAGCATAAACTTCAATTACAATGTTAAAAAGAAGTGGAAACAATTGTTATCTTCACCTTGGAGGAAAAATATTCAGTTTTTGAGATGAAGTATAATGTTAGCCGTGGGTGCTTTGTAGATGTTCTTTACCAGTTTGAGAAAGTCACCTCCTACTTCTATTTTGATGAGAATTTTATCAGGAACAGATGTTGCCTTTTACCAAATGCTTTTTAGTCTCTACTGCAAAGCTTATATATTTTTCTTGTGTATTTTCCTACAATGGCAAATTGCACTGATTTTAAAATGTTAAACCAAACATAGTCCTTGAATAAACTTCACTTATGCATGTGGTTTACATACAGACACATTCACACACAATATGATTTGCAACAATTTTGTAAGAATTTTTCCAACTATATTCATGAGTGATTTTGATCAGAAGTTTTACTTATCCTCATTTTATTTTGAAATTAAGGTAATGTTGATTTCTAGATGGAACTGTGAATTATTCCTTCTTTTCTTCAATATTCTAGAAAGCTTGTTTAAAATTGGAGTTACTGCCCATTTAATTCTCACCCTGGATTTATATCCTTTATAGAATTTATCCATTATACCTAAGCTGTTGTATTTACTGCCATAAGGTTATTCATAATATTTCCTTACTACACTTTTATAACAGAGAGAGAATATAGTAAAGTCACCTCTTTCATACCTAGCATTAGAAAATTTTATCTCTTCCCCTTTTTCCCTGCTCAGTTTGGCTTAATGTATAACATTTTTGGTAATCTTCTCAAGACACAAGGTTTTATTTCTCTTTTATATTTTATTGATTTTTTCTCCAATATTTATTATTCCTTTTATTATACTTACTTTATTTTCCTCTCCTTTTTCTATTTTCTTAAAAGGGAATCTGAGGCAATTTTTGAGACCCTTCTTCTGTTCTAATATTGAAATCTAATATTATAAAATTTCCCGTAAGGACTATAATATTTTTACACATACATTCTGATATGCTGTGTTTTCATCTTCATCCAATTCAAAGTATTTTTAATTTTTTTCTTGATATTTTGGCTAATTGTTATTTAGAAATTCATTACTTAGTCTCCAAATATATTAGTCTCCAAATATATAACAGGGTCATTTCCCTGTTTTATCTCCATCTTTGATTTCAGAAAATGTCTGTTATATCTTAAATTTACTATTTTTTTCCTTCTGCAGTTTCAAGATTGCTATTAATTCCATCAAGTGAGTTTCATCTCAGATATTGTATTTATCATTTATTTATGGAAGCCTGGTTTGGGCCTTTTAATATGCATTTTCCATATTTCCAGCTAGCTAACATGCTTAATCTTTCCTGTACCACCTTGAACATATAAAACATATTTAATATTTTTTTAAAAAATCTTTACTTTCTATCATCCTTGCCATTTCTCAGTTTGTTTTTATTGATTGATGTTTTTTTAACTTTTAGTTCATATTTTTCTGCTTCTTAGCATGTATAATAACTTTTTATTGCATTCCAGATATTACGAATTTCACTTTTGTTCAGGGACAAAATTTAAGTTACTTAAAGTTACTTTTAAGTTTTGTTAGTGGGACCAAAGCAGCTGTTAGTGTAAGACTAATTTGGTTCCACTGATGAGGAAAAAACATCTGAATACTCTTGAATTATGAGATTTTTCTAGTATGGCTGGTCGAAATATAAACTATTCCTGGCATTGTATCAGCTCCAGCTATTATTCCCTCTGCTTATTCCATGTGGTTCATTCCCCTGTTTGTTTTTGTGTTGTTTTATTTTAAGATTTATTTATTTGAGAGAGAGAAGGTGTACCAGTGTGCACATGAGTGGGGGGGAGGGGCAGAGGGAGAGGAACAGAGGGAGAGAAACAGATTCCCCGTTGAGCACAGAGCCCCATGCAGGCTCTATCTCAACATCCCGAGATCATGACCTGAGTGGAAATCAAGAGTCAGATCCTTAACCAACTGAGCCACCCCAGTGCCCCCCTCCCCAGTCTCAGTTTTGTTACATACACACAGTGATCCTTAGTTGGCTGAATGCTTCAGGGATGCTTTGCATATCTCCACAGTGCCTTCTAGCTCTCTCTCTCTGTCTCTCTGTTCTCGAGTACTTCGATTTGCATATTCTAAATCATTGTCTACCTCAGGCTCATAACTCCATGTCTTCAACTTAGGGATACCACTGATTTGTCCTCTCTTTCCCTAGCCTCAAAACTTAGCTTAGGCAGTAAGGTGGGGTTTTTATGGGGTTTGACTCATTCATTTCCTTTTTCTCAGGAATCAGAGTACCGAGCTACCTGATATACAATATCAGAATACCATTTAAGGTATATATTTTGACGATTTTTCTAGTTGCTTCAGAAGGTAAGCCTGGTCCTTGTTATTCTGTCATGACCAGAATCAAACTCCCTGAAATTCTTTATTTCTGAAAAACAACTACAACAACAAACATTTTCCATTACCTGAACAACTTTTAAATATACAACCACGCATTAATCTAGAAGAAATGCTCTTTAAATTTATCTGTACCTAGAAGAAATTCTCTCATATATATAAATACAGTAATATTTTATAGAAGCTTAACAATGTTTTTTAGAAAAGCAATGATCATATAAATTAAGGAAGACTGTAATTATGCTATATACCAAGATTTTCTCACCGTCAGAGAAAATCACTTCTCCAATGGCAGAGATTCTTATGTATTATTATTATTGTTGCCAATATAAAACACTTATATCAACCACTATTAGTGGCTGTTACATTCATGGAATTTAAACATATACACAGGAAAAAAAAAGCTTAATCTTCATTTAAAAAAGCCAACTGGAAATAAAAGTAAGGACAATATTTCAATTGATAGTTCCAAATAGGTTTCATAATTTTACTAACAAATGCACAATTATCAGCATGCCTCTACTTTTTTTCAGATTGCGGGAAGGTGGGTATCAATATTAAACATTTTGCAAAGAATTTTCTTAAAAAGTTGAAAGGATATAAAATACTTTAAGATTTGAAGGCTAAAAATATAGTTTCCTTCACAGTAGCAGAAAATATGAAAAATAAAACTGGACAATCTCACATTATGTGAAAAATTCTTTCCCCAGCGGCAAAAGGATATTTTTGGATGAATATCTAATGAAATAATTAATTTTATCCCATTAAGCAGTGACAGTGTTTAGAGAAGAATGTATAAGAGAGTGAATAATCTCAAATGAGTGTCGAATAGTGTCAGCTATGCCAAGTCTGTGTCAAATACGTGTCAACTGCATAATAAGCTGTAGTCAAGCAGATTTTCATTACTGGTTTATGAAAGGATCCTGCTTGAAAAATGCTTTACTGCCAGAATTTGTAATGTCCATAAGGAAGTAAAAGGTCTCAGAAGAAAGATTTTCAATATTTGAAACACTAAAATATATTTCAGAAATATGAAAACAAATTTCCAAAGACATTTTTGTGCAGAGAATGACCACTATTTAGATTAGTCAGAAACACTGCCCTATTCATGTGTGACACTAATAACCAAGAATTTAGTGAAAGATTTCATAAATCAAAAAATATTATCCATGTTACTAATAACATGAAGAGCAATCCTTTGAATGATTGGTAGTTTTATAATCAGAACAGAAGACTTTTAGTGGTTTTTCTACATAGAATGAAGTCTTTTACTCAACTACATTTTTAAATAATTTTTATTTATTATTAAATGTTATAACAATTTTATTCAACCAATAATAAATATATAAATGTAATTTAAATTGAAATATTAAGAATTATTAACATATATTTCAGATACATGCAAAAAGTTTAATCGGATTCTTCTGAAGCTTCAAGGAAAATAAGGGACCAATCATATTAAAGTGAAGGGGAGTATCATTGTTTTCAAAGGTATGTTGCTCAAAACAGTATTAATCTTTAAGAAATTTCCAGTTGCTAGGTCTACTGCTATTCTATAGAGATGTACTTACATGTATTGCTTTAGAACAAAATAATTCTTATTTGGATGCTATTAAAATCATGCTTTGTTGACTTTAAGTTCATATAACTTTCTGGTAAAAAGTCATGGTATAGGTTGTTTTGGTACTCTTTATAGAGGGAATTGGAACAACTTTGAGGTGAAAGCAAATTACTTAATCTGTCTATTTGCAAAGATTTTATGCCAGATAAGACTAAGAAAACATTCAAGACTCCTCTGAACAGACTTTAAAAAAATATTAAATATGCAAAGACATAGGCAATGAAACAATATTATTCAACCTCATTAATAAAGGTAATTTTCACAATATTTCCTATATTTGTTACCTCTGCATATTCAAAAATTTTCTGTAGCATAATGATTAAATATTAATGTGAACATTGTATATTTACTCTTTCTTTATATTTTTGCATTGTCTACTTTTTCCCAATCCTACTGTGATACTCTTCTCAGTTTTCCATAAAAATGACCTATAGCCTTTCATCCTACTGCTTCTTTTCCTAGTTAATCTTCTATTCCTTACCACTTATCAAACGATGTGGTCTCCAAGGTAGTTTTTAACTACTGGAGGTTGGAATATATATCTTAGTATACTGGGGGATTTCATAACAGAAGATAGGTTATCTGTGTTAATTCCTCATTTTACCATCATAAAACATACTATAGAGAATTATTTTGTCACTGCACTTATAAATAAAGCACAAGTCATCTATAAGAACTGCATACTTCATTTTCCTTTTCCAGCTTGACTTGTCAGGTGTTTTTTATCATGTCTTAAGTTAAGCTTATACTCTTCATTTTCTTCTCACATACAAATAAATTATGTGTGTTATTACTTTTCCCAAGTAACTATTTTTGCTCTAATGTCCACTCATACATCTGCTTTTAAACTTTCCTGTACTCCTTGTACAAAATGAGTTTTTAAACCAATTTCACTTACAAATTGATATATTTACTAGTAGATGACTATTATGTAGATCAGTATAGTCATATATGAGAATTAATACATGGTTATGCTATAAATTATTTTTCTTTTAACTCTCTCTTACATCTTTACATAATCTGCATTTTATGTTTTAAATAAAGTATCTAGAAAATTTTTATTAGCAATGAATTTTAATACTAAATGGTGAAAATCACATTAAAAATTATTTTATCAAAAGATTAATTGCATCTATTATATTTAAGAAACTTGGACTAGAATTATTCTCGCTTCACTATCAGAATATTGTTATATTCTCCTCAAGTTGATAGTATTACAAAGGCTTTCTATGAGAGGTCTCCAAAGAAATAGGATGGGGACCTCGCTGGTCATTTGTCTGCTTCCATGCTGCCTGCTAACTTTTTATTGGCAGTAGGATTCTGTTGGAGAATTTATTTTGTTGTACTATACAAACTAGGAGAGATATAATAGTGAAAAGAAACACAGTTCCCATCTTAGTCCCTTTAGACTGCTATAACAAAATAGTATAGACTGAACTCCATATAAAAAACTAAAAATTTATTTTTCACAGTTCTAAAGGATGGAAGCCCAAGATCAGGGTGCCAAGATGGTCAGTCAGGTGAGGGCTCTTTTTTTGGGTTGTAGACTTTTTCCTTGAATTCTAACATGACAGAAGAGGCTAGGGAATCTCTCTGGAGTCTCATTCAGAAGGGCTCCACCCTCATGACCTAAGCACCTCCCAAAGGTTTCTCATCTTGGTACCATCACATTGGGCATTAGGATTTCAACATATGAATTCTGGGGAAACACGCATGTTCAGATCATGCAGTTCCCTTCCATTTCTGATAATATAAGGCCACTTTACTTATTAATAGAACATGACAATTATTGAAAAATATGATTGAAGCCAGTTTGCAACTAGTAGCAGCTCTAATGTGTGGTGGGAAATGTATAAGCTAAATCTTGTGTTACAGAGTTTCTTGTTCACACTGCCTTCTTCAAATTCAAAGCCAACTTTGTAACTGCATATGTCATTAGGCCCTTTATTACACTATTCTTACTTTTCACTGGTCTTGTCCTTTTTTCAGGGTATAAAAATGTATAAATACATGAGTTGATAGTACTTACATTTATCCTATATCCTAAAGTACTGTGAAAATAAAATGAGGAAGAACAACAACAATAAAAACTGTGAGTGTAAAGCTAAACCATATTGATGATTTTAGCCCCTGAGTAGATGTATAAAGAAATGTATTGATGAGATAGTGTGTGAAATGCCCTGGCCAATTCGGGAAGCTACACCTACACTGTAGATGGGTGTTTTCCTTCTTTTAGTAAGCAACCACCTAGAATCTCTGAGGTTAAAATTATGCATCTAAAAAGGGGACGGATAGAAATCTACAGACTTCCTTCTTGACTTTACCCTTTTGACTCAGGGTCCTATCATATATACCCATTAGTGGATAACTTTCTAGAGGGTTATTTATCAATATTCATTGATTCAGTAATCCCCTTTATATCTCTATATGTTCCATGAATATTTCAATTTGTAAGGGAGAGTGAATCATGGATAGCAACATTAACATACATCCTGAAAACATGTTATATCAGACTTTCCCACTTCCTTAAATTGTACTCACTCATCATTTCATTATTATAATAATAGCAGTCACTAATATTTAATTCTCATAAGTGATGAGGTAATATTATTATCCCACTTCTACAGATAAAGGAACTGAGGTACACAAAGATTAAGTAACTTCCTCAAGGTCACAGCCCTGGTATGAGCGCTAGTCAGGCTCTAGTATTTGCTCTAAATTATTACGCTGTTTTGAATTCTGTCTTCTTTAACCAATGAAAAACAAATTGTTAGGGAACTTAATTAAGATTACCAAGGAATGCTGGATTTTCCTACCCAAAGGTATGTTTTGCCCTTACCTTGGACATCTCAAAATCATTGGACAATATTTTCTAAGCTCTATACCTTAAGAGTCTTTAGAATAGTGTCTACCAGGGTACAATTTTTTTCTTGGCTTTCTCCTTGTTCTTATTATTCCATCTCATTTTTCTTCTCAAATTCCTCCTAAACAGTTGCTTCTTAGAGTTTTCAGTTTCCACTAAGGTTTTGCCCTTGATTCTCTTTAGTTCTTCCTCGGCATTTTCTTCCTAGATGAGTTCTCTTAGTTTTATGACTTCACCTATCATTTATAATCAATGACTACCCCCCAGAAAATATATATATATACACATGTGTGTGTATATATATATATTTATATATATATAAATATGTGAATTGGGGAAACGTGTGTGTGTGTGTGTATACATACATATATATACATACGTATGTGTATATATATATATGTATGTATACACACACACACACGTTTCTCCAATTCACATATTTTTCCTCAGGATGTTTCTGTCTAATAGACATATTTAGTTCTATGTTTTATAGGAACCTCAAATTCAATATATCCAAGTAGTTATATTTTATCTGTTTTCTCCAAGTGCCTTCAGTGGTATTCCTCATCTGTGCTAAAGAATACAATCAACCTAATCTTCCAAGGTAAAAACCACAGAATTATTCTCAATTTTCAAGTTTCCTTCATTCTTTTTTTTAAGAAGCTCTAGAACTTTTGTTTTATTCTTTGGACTTTTCCACATATCTCCATTTTATACAATGAAAATATATTATTTTTTTATTTGAACTTAAAGAAAAGTAAGTAAACAAACAAACAAATAAATATGGATTTTATGAGGTCTGTTTTGTCAAAATGGTGGCCGCTGATGAAGGGGAGGGGATAAACTTTCTCACTGACCCCTCTGAACTGCCCAGCAAGTTTGCTTCCCAGTTTGTGGTTAATTGCATTGATCATCTAGATCTGACCTCTGTAAACACTCAAACCCTCTTTGGTCAGTTAGTCTACACACACTGTAGCTGACAAAGTTGTGAGTAAACTATTTAACCCCACATTTTATTAAACGTTTACAATCATCATTACTATCTTCATCGATATTTTTTTTTAATTTTATTTTTATTCTTGGGCGCCTGGGTGGCTCAGTGGGTTAAAGCCGCTGCCTTCGGCTCAGGTCATGATCCCAGGGTCCTAGGATCGAGGCCCACATCGGGCTCTCTGCTCAGCAGGGAGCCTGCTTCCTCCTCTCTCCTCTCTCTCTGCCTGCCTCTCTGCCTACTTGTAATCTCTCTCTCTGTGTCAAATGAATAAATAAAATCTTTAAAAAAAAAATTTTATTTTTATTCTTTGCCCAAGGGGTACAGGTCTGTGAATCATCAGGCTTACATCTTTCACAGCACTCACCAAAGCACAAACCCTCCCCAACACATCCCGTGACCACATTTCAAGAACCTAGACTCTAAATCTGTTTTGCTCTTTCCAGTTGCTTGGGGCAGGTGCCGGGTGTAAAAAAAGCCCCAGCCAAGCAGAAGATGTGGGCAACCGCAGTCCTCAATGAGATCCCCCACCGCAAGTGTAGACTGCAAGTGTGCACTACTACTTAAACAACTAATGTACCAGGTCCAGCTTCCACCCATCCCTCTGTCGATGCTTCCTTCATTCTTACAATCACATTGGTCACAGTTACGGGTTGAAATGCATCATCTCAAAAATACGTTGATGTCCTAACACCCTGTACCTCCTAATGTAAACATATTCGGAAATAGGATTGTTTGCAAATATCATTATTTAAGATGACATCATCCTAGAGTAGGGTGGGCTTTAAATCCAATATGTACTTAGAGGAAGAGAAGAAGGGACAGAGACACAAAGGGAAAACATGCCATTTCTTTAAAGATGGAGGCAAAGATCGGAGTTATGCAATTGCAAGCAAAGGAAAGCCAAGGTTTTCCAGCAGATCCCAGAAGCTTAAAGAAGGACATGGAAATTATTCTTGCCTAGATGCTTCAGAAACTATAGTCCAGCTATTCCCTTGATTTTGGATTTCTAGCCTCCAGAACTATAGACAATAAATTTCTATTGTTTTAAGCCGCCCAGTTTGTGCTACTTTGTTATGGCAACCCTAGGAATCTAATACAGTCTCTTTGTCTTGACTTTTATTTTTAATGCCCATTTCTTCCTTCCTTCACAGATTAAGGTCTCTTGGTTTTGTTTTGTTTTGTCTCAACTATTTATAAAGCTTCTGTCAATATTTCTCTCCCATAACCTCAAGTAATATAGACAGATTGATCTTCCAAACATACAAATCTGATTCTGCCATCACTCTGCTTATACATTTGCTGGTCTCTCACTGCACATAGGATGAATCTCAAATTTCTTAATGTTGCATGTAGTTTATAAACCAGCCTCATACATGACTTATATGCTCCCATGTTATAAAATCAGCCAATACTAAACTTTTTTTTTCAGTTTGCCTTGAATTTCCTATCCTTTCTCAAACTTCAAAACAATTACATTATGAAATTCTTATTTCCAAGAACACTGCCCCTATCCTGCACCTGCCCTATGCTCTCATCTTTCAAGACCCTCCTGAAAAGTAACTTGGAAAGTAAAAAGATCGCAAGTCCGAGGCTAGGTTAGGATGCCTGTTAATGATTCTTAAAAAACAGGAGCACCTTCACATTTTACTGTCATTATTTGTAAGTGTGTGTTTCCTTGCCAGACTTGGATCACTAGGAAGGTAGGAGCCATGCCTGGTTTCCTCAGTCTTAGCTTAACTCCTACCACCTAGTAGCTCCTGATAAATAGTATTTGTCAGGTACTGGGGACTTCCCTTCTAAAGGTCTGAATATACATTAGCCCTCCTCCACATTGTTGCCAGAACTATCATCCTCAAAATTAATCTGAGTTATTTTAAAATACATAAATCAAATCTTAATGTTAATGTTGTGTGAGAATTTGAATTATTCTCACTTAAAGTTTTAGTATATACCAGTGATTAAAAAAAAATGAAAACCAAATGAAGTTCTTGTAAACTATTATACATCAAGCTGTAAAAGAATGTATGTTTTAATATGTATGTAATTATGTATATAATAATGTATCTTTTATTATTTTCTAAGGTAAATCCAATAGGAAAAGTTTGGGGAAGGAACTGTTTTCTTTTCTGTGATTTTTTTTTAGTTAAAAATAACATGCTTCTTGGAATAATAAAATAAAGAATATCTAATTTGAGTAAAATAGTTATGTCATCATTTACCTTGTTACCTGACATGTTTTGAGATCTAATCTGTATTGTTCTATTTAAAATTTACTCTAGAAAAATAACTGCATAGGGACCAGGTAACATAATGTTTTCAGTAAAATTTAGCTCAGTGGTCATCAAGATTCAGGCAAAAGAGGAAAAAAAAAAAAAGAAAGTTATTGTAAGTTATTTCCTGCATGGAATCTTTATAATTGAGCCATCTAAATTATTACTATTCTTTCAATAGGATCCTACAACAATAGTTAAATTATTCAAAATATGAACTACAGTAAATAGCATAGGCAGAAGCATAATGCATCACTTGTATCTAATACGTACTTCTCTATGATGTAGAAGTCAGTTTCATTTACATTCTTTACAGAAGATAGGCTGATCTCTCATTCTAAGGGCAAAAATGGTTCTTAGCACATTTTAAAAGGATTTTTTATGATGTTTCATTACGACACATAGATAATTATTTTGGTCTTACTCTAAGTAATAATCATTCATTGAGGCATTGTTCAACATTCCAGAGGTTATTATGCATCTGAAAAATAAAATGTTTTTTAAAAGAAGATCAACATATTTAGTATTAAACAACTAGAATATGCTATTTAATCCTTTTTCATTATTAAAGCTTAATTTGATTAAGACAAAAGACTACCAAGAGAAGATCAATTAGGAATAAAAAAAGAAAAACATGCCATCATGATTACAACATTTTGTAATGTTAAATTGAATCATAAATGCAAATTTGTGCTCAAGATGCTAATTTTCCTGACAATGAAGTTATGGATTCATCTCTACTTTTCAAGGAACTCCAAAGTTATGATTACAACCTCTTCTTCCAGAACTTGTCTCCCTTGTGACAAAGAACCTCTGTCCTTTCAGTAAGGCTCATCACCACATCACGGTGCTAAATAAACAAAACAGAAATGGACAAGATGTATGTATATGAATGATTTATGAAGTGTGGAAATTTGAAATTGCCTACTCATACTAAGATAGAATTTTCCCAGATAAAATTTGTACAAAATGACCTCCACAAATATATGCAGCCAAAAACCATACATATCCATATGTACATATATGTCCATATATGCACACACACACACACACATGCACACACACACACACAAGCATAATAAAGTCCATAAAGCAATACATAATTATCTGTTGTTGGAAGAGGTTTGAAATTGTTGTCACAGCTGGCTATTATATGAAAAGCAGGTATTAATAAATAGGACCTGATGCCTAATATGACATTTTACAATGTCAGTGTTATATGTACTATAGGAAGTTTAATTTTTAACTGCATGAGCTGTCACTGGGAGCTAGAATCAATTTTATAAATGACCTTAATTTGCAATCATGTACAAAAACCATGTAATAACAAAACAATACTATGCAGAGTTAGCATAGTCATTTTTTAAATATACTGCAATAGGAAGTTCTCAAAGGAAACAGGCTTGAAATACAAGGATTTTTAAATCATTGTCATACTAGGTAACTAAGAAAAATTTTATTTTAAGCATAAATCTCCAAAGAGGGAAAATATTTTAAAGTGCAGGTCACAGAGCTCACAATAAAAGAGGCAAAGAAAGACAAATTGTAGGAACATTGTCTATAATATCATTTTTATGTGGCATGCTAAAATATTCACACAAAAACCTGTCTCTTCAGCATTCCCTTCTCTGCTTCGCTGGAGGTGGAGCTTAACCCTTGTCTTCAGAGAGTTCTACTGAATTCTCATATCTATCACTTGTGCCTTCATCTCCAGAGCCACCTTGGTAAATATATGGCGGCAGACTTGATAAGCCAGGTATCTCTGTGTGCCACTCCAACATTCCTCTCTTAAGTCCTCCATATAAAATTACCTTACTACTTAAAGTCACATTAGCTTTCTGATATAACTCTCTTTAATAACTAAAAAAAAGTATTCAAGAAGCAATTTTCCGATGCATGTTCTGCAAATATAAGAATAATTTTAAGTCAAATTTACTTAAAACCTATCTGCCCTCTCCTGACAAGAACCCCCAATCCTGAGCATGCCCCTAATACACAGGCTGCCTAATGTATAGCACCCAACTAACTACACTCTTAGGTCCACCGTCCTCAGGCAGTGCTCTTGAAATATAATTATCTGCCCACTCCTTTTATCAAAATGCCCATCCTATTGTTCAATGTTAGCTATGAAGGGAAAAAATTGTTTAGTCAGTATATAGGGACGTCTGTTTACATAAATACCTCAGTTAGGCCACATTTTTATGGTAGAATTTCAGACGCTTAGGAGAGGCAGTGTGTGACATATTTTGAGTATTAAGAGCTTTTACAGCATATCATGGAAACCTACTCCAATTATACAAAAAGCCACCCTCTGACATAGATAGGTAGGCTAAAGTGCCTTGGAGTATTAACCTATGTATAGAGCAGGAAATGCAATTTAGAAAACAGTGACTCGTGTGTTATTTATATTTCGGTTACCAAAATTATGATTTAATGTGTGATCATGACTCTTGATTATAGGTTCCTAAAGTTAAGAATTTTGTTTAGAATATGTATGTTAGAAAGAATATATTACTGTTGAAATCAATAAGATATGATATTTAAAAAGTGTTACATGAGAGGGGTAAAATATGACTAAAAATATCTTATCACATGTTACTGGTAGAAGTCTCAAAAAAAAAGAATGAAGAAAAACAGTTCTGGGAAGAAATAAAAAGATTAAACTATAAATGATCCAATGGACACAGATTTGGAAGATTTATATGCCGGAGCATTCAAACAACAAAATCATCTGGCTCACTAAGATAAATTCCTCCATTATAATCCTCACATGCAAGGTTTGTTTTTATGGGTCCTTTTGTCATTCTTTTAAAATCATAAAGGTATTTATTTAGCTCATTTCCATTTATATCCAAGGACATAGGGTCTGAAAAAAGGAGCATCTAACTCCTCAAATTTCTGGGTTACTCAACTTGAGTCCCAGTCTTCTGAGGTTTTAATTCAACAAATCAAAAACTAAGCAAGTTATTGTGACTCCCCTGTAACTCCAGCTACACTGATCTCCCTGCTTATTGCACATACGAGTTACTCTGCTACTCAAAGCTTTTTGTACTCCCTTTAGCTAGAATGATTTCCATCTCGCCCTACCCCTATATCTCTATGATTCCTCTTCATTAAATCCTCTACTCTTTACTCAGATGTCTCCCTCATAGATTCCCATGCTCAGAACAGTGTCTGAGAAATAACAGAAATGCCTAAGTACTTATTGAATGAATGAAAAAGTAAATTGCCAATAATAGAAAGGTGAGTGTATAAGAACTAAGTAATTACCCATATTATTATCCAGACAACAGGATAGATTACCACTTGTTCTATCCTAATTTATATTGACTTTCCCACACTAGGCATCACAAATGTTTCAATATTCTTCTCCTTCTTAGCCTTTTTGCAGTAAAATATCCACAGACTGAATGTACCTGCCATTGCAAAATTCTTACCATGACTGACCATGCCTGTCTTATTACAACCTGAGCTTTTGTATATGGGTTCTAATTTTCCCCAGATTTAACTGAACTCTGAATACCAATAAAAGTACAATAATTCCAGTAGAAAAAAAGGATTATCAAACAACTGTTACATTTTAGATACAGTGCAAAGTTATAGAGACTAAAATTAATCTTATCCTCAAGGGTCATGATGACAATATACACAGATGAAAAATTTTAAGCAAGAAATGATGACTTGGTCATTGTGCCTTTGAGAAACATCAATCTAAAAGCAGAGGTTAAATTTTTGTGAAGTCCATAGAGAGGAAATCTTACAGAGGTCATGAATTAAAACAAAATTAATGGAATGAGTGAAAGAACAGAAGCCATAAGTATTTAAAAGGGGAAATCAGACCTCATAACTAATGGAATGTGGGAAGAGTAAGTGAGAAAATAGTCTTATTGACCCATAGTAATGACTTAAGAAATGGTAAGCTATACAATATAGATAGAAGGAAAATGGTGGTTAGGTCGTTCAGTTACATTTGAATTAGGTTAAATTTTTTGTATTCCTACTACTGCCAATTGAAAATGTAGGTCAGACACTCAATAGTGAGGTCTAGGCTGAAGCCGTAGATCTGGAAGCACCAGTGTTGAAATGGGAAGTATAGATGTGGACTCATGGGTAAAGAACCTAAGATGGAAGAGGAGAGGGCCATGAAATTTTTTTCAGTAATTAAGAATTGAATGGAAAGAATAAAATGAAGATTTCAAACATAAACAATTTTCAAGACGTTTGTTGAGAGAGAGAGGATGGAAGATAAATGAATGTAGAAATATATGGTTAATGGGAGAGTGTATAATGAATGAGCTTGTATTGATTTTACAAATTTTATATTTCATGCCATAGATGTTTCATATATTTCATTTTTAAGTGAAAATACATCTATTTTATTGATGACTGCCTAATTTGTCAATCACTCATTTTAATTTTCTCACTTTTATGATATGTATCACAGTGCACAAAAATTTATGACCAAAATATATCCATTTTTTGTCACTTCCCAAAATAAAATGACCCTCTTTTTACTATTTGAAAATGTCTACTGAGATTAAACTATGTCAGATATTAGCATTAAACTCTCATAATTCTCTCTCTCTTTTTTTTTTCATGACTGCCTCATTTCATTAGCACCTTGGATATACATGTTAACTGTCACCTCTGCTTTAGATAACTGCTTTGCAGCCATTATTCACTCCTCATAGTTAAGTTCATGAGATGACTTAGCTATAATTGCTTTTCTTACTTTATTGGATACTAATCAAACTCAGTCGGAAAAGCACTCCAGGGGCACCTGGATGGCTCAGTCGGTTGAGCTTCTGACTCTTGATTTCAGCTCAGGTCATGATCTCAGGGTTTGAGATTGAGCCCTGTGTAAATCTCCATGCTCAGACTCCACGGAGTCTGCTAAAGATTTCCCCCTCTTCCCTTAGCCCCTCTCCCCACATGTGCCCTCTCTTTCTAAAAATAAATAAATAAAATCTTAAAAAAAAAAAGAAAAGTAAAAACATTCCATGTGGGTTTCCATTAACTCTGTACAAAGGAGATATTATTATTATAGATTATGCCCACAATTATGATAATCCTTTTCACAAATTTATGTTATTGATCAGAACAAGGAAAATATGAGGTATGTATATAAAATTCATAACAAAATTCATCACCTCTTTGCAAAAATAATAAACTTAACAAATATACATTGAGGTCTAGTCAACAAGATCCTTCATATATGAATCATATCTTTTTTTCTTACTTTAGAAGGACTAGAACAATGTAAGAAATTGTTCAGTAAAATAAAAATCTTAACTCTCCAGAGGCTCAAAATAGTTTATCAGATGTAGTTCTTCATCTGGAATGCAAAGGAATTCACAATATTGTAGAGAAAATTTCAAAGAATATATAGAGCACCGAAGCTTACTCAGTGAATCGACTGATATCATATGCAAAATTTCATATCTTTTGAAAAGAGGACATCTTCCATGTTAGTTTTAAAAGAAATATGGGGATATGTGGTTTTCTCAGGACACGTGGAAGCCCCCAGGAAGACCGGCAGGACTTCAAGTGGTAGAAGTAAAAGAGCTGCAGCAGTAAAACCATTGTTTCTCCTGCAAGGACAGATACCTCTAGCACATTCACTCTCCAGCCCCTGAGCAAGACCCTGAGCTCGACCCTGAGCTCCAGACTGGTTTTCCAGCCCCTGCTGTTATTTCTCAACCCCACGTAGCCGTGGCAATGACGAAGTCATCTTGCAGGTCCTCCCCGTTAAATGGTGTTAGGGGACCCGAGACAGATGACAGCAGAGGCTCTTAAAGCTCAGAAGACACAGATCTGCTGTGCCTCATCAGGCCAGATGATATGTTCTCACTGATTGTGTTCTCTCTAAACTCCTAGATAGTGGCAGATAGGAGTAAAAGTAGTTCATTCCTCAATATCAGTGAGACTCATCTTATAAAGTATACAAAAGAAGGGGCACCTGGGTGACTCAGTCAGTTAAGTTTCCACCTTCAGCTCAGGTTGTGATCCTGGAGTCCTGGGATGGAGTCCCATGTTGGGGTCCCTGTATAGTGAGGAGTCTGCTTGTCCCACTCCCTAACCCCTTCCTCTCTCAAAGATAAATAAAATCTTTTAAAAATGATTAAAAAGTAAAGTATATAAGAAGAATCACTAGGATAGCTTATTAAAAAAAAATCCAAGCCTCACTTCAGGAAATTATAATTGAGCTGTTTTGTGTGGGGCTCAGGGATTTGTATTTAAAATACAAGTACACATACACACATATGCTTGCATGAATCTGATGCAAGTAGTTAGTGAACCCATATCTAAGAAATAATCCTGCAGATATAAAAAACCAAATTGTTGTTGTGTTGTTAATACATGTTTTGGTTTAGAAGTGAATCACAAACTGCTGACATTGCAATTTTAAAATTCACAAAGTTACTGAAGAAAATGATGGCTTATTTCACCAATTTATTTTCATCTATGGAATAGCTATAATGAGGACATCATTGGAAAACCAACATTGGAAAAAAGCCCATACCCAAATTGATGAAATTGACACAGAGCCAGTATTACTTAAGAATGGCAAAGAAATTATGGAATATATAGTTCAGTAGAGAAAATTTTCTGGAGCATAATAACATACCTTGTAAAAATTATAAAAGCTTTAAGAACCTATTTGAATTTCTCCTTCTGTATATTACTTTAGCTCATCTTTAGCAGTTTGCATATATTAATTTTTTTTCTGTGGAAATATAATCTTGACTTAAATGGTCAGAATTCTTAATGAGAGTCAGCATATAGATTATATATTTACCTATAAAGATGGAAGGTTATCATTTGGATACTCCAGAAGATCATGAAAAACAAATTTTTGAAAGAAAACTCTAGATGAAAAAGACCTATGATTTATCTAAGAATAATAAAAAATAAAGAAACTTTGATCAATTGTGACCAAATAGGAAAGTCTCAATAGGAGAGATGGGAAAATGAATGAAGACTGAAGGTCTTGGTATATTACATTTTAGATATACCACAAGGGAAAAAGAGAAACACTATCCTCATGAAAGCCAAGATATATATTAGATGAAAGGGTTCCTTAAAGTATAAATTCATGGTAAGAGTAAAAGGAGGCTGAGAATTAAGAACAAGCTGTCGGCACAGACTTGTGAGCTTAAAAGAGAGCAGTTTTAAGAAACTGAAAGAGGAACTCATACTATACGAATACGGAAAGGAATGAAAACTGAAATTGATAACTTGGGTAGAAACTAACCTTTTCTTAAGTTTGTCTTTTTGAGAATATAATTTCAGACATTTATTACTGTCACATAAACAATAAATCTGGACTTAAGAGAGTTTTATCCAAAAAGACTATTGCAACAGGGAGAATACTTGGAACATTCTAGATATGTCTCAAAATTAATTAAACAGAAACAATCTTTCTTTTATAAGCAGGGCTGGAAAGAACTTTGTGGTGGAGAAGGGTAAACAGATAGAGGTGAGCAGATGACATGATCAGGGGGAGGGTGAGTGGGAATTTTTCTCCCCTGAAGTCAGTCCATTCTTAGAATGAATCTTTAAGTGAGAATGTTATGTATGTCAGTGCTTTCCTAAGCTAAGGGGTGAGCTAATGTTCAAGCGTCTATAGGGAGGAGAGAAGCCTAACTGAAGTTAAATCAAGTTCAATCAAGTCAAATGAATGGGTGAGTTAGACCTATGTGAGCACTTGGTCTTATATCCAGACTATGTATACGTGGAAGGTTGGGTAGGTAGATAGATACATATAGAAAGAAAGAAAAATAGAAGACAATTTGAACTAATAGCATCTGGATGATAACAGGTCTGTTTGACTGCAGGTCACCAATAAAAGTAAATTTTATGACCCGCCCCACTCAAGGCCCTTGCCCTTTCCAGGCCTAAGATTTCTCAGGGTTATAATGAAGGCATAAAATCAGATGGTCTTTCCAGGGCTCCCTACAGTCAATACATTATGATTCTCTGAACCCCTCCTATGACTAACCTATGAAGGATATCATATAATTAAGAGAGCTAAATTCAGGGATGACTGGTGGCTCAGTAGGTTAAGCGTCTGCCTTCAGCTCAGGTCATGATCCCAGGGTCCTGAAATCAAGTCCCACACTGGGCTCCCTGCTCAGCGGGGAGTCTGCTTCTCTCTCTGCCTCTGCCTTTCTCCCAGCTAATGTTCTCTCTCTGGCTCGCTCTCTCTCGAATAAATAAATAAAATCTTAAAAAAAAAAAAGACAGCTAAATTCAGGAATATGATTCGTAGCTGGGAATGTAGAAGTAATGTTGGTAATGTGGAAATTTGGGGAAAAAGATACAGGTAGTCTCTGATGCTCTCCTCATAGACTCTTCATGCAGTTTGTTGTCAGGATCAGTGTTGCAAGTGCAATTACTTTGCTCCAAAATAAGGTTGTTTTCTTTCTCTCTCTTCCTCTCTCTCTCTCTCTCCTTTTTTTTTTCTCTCCAAAATGGAAATCAGATTTCTAGCAATTTATTTCTCAAAGGTGGAGGAAAAAAAAATGCTAGAAGAACATAAAATGGGATCCAAGTAATTTAACCCATTAACGTAGTAGAGTAAAATGTATAGAACTTTAGAAAACTAAATTGCTTTATACCTAGTCTGCAGAGAAAGAATTTGTGCACAATTGTTAGTGGAAAGCACACTATTTGCTAAATGATTTATTTCACTTTTTCCTATGAGAAATTAAGATAACATAATTCTTTATACTTTGGCCATTCAAATCTGATCATGCCAACTTGAGTAACCATTTATTTATCATTATATCTAGGAAAGAATTAATGAATACTAATGCTAATACTGTTTTTGGAGCTCTTATGAGAATGTGTTTTATTTTTTTTTTTTTTGATTTTTTTTTTATTTATTCATTTGACACAGAGAGAGAGAGATTACAAGTAGGCAGAGAGGCAGGCAGAGAGGAGAGAGGAGGAAGCAGGCTCCCTGCTGAGCAGAGAGCCTGATGTGGGCCTCGATCCCAGGACCCTGGGATCATGACCTGAGCCGAAGGCAGCGGCTTTAACCCACTGAGCCACCCAGGCGCCCTGTGTTTTATTATTTTTGCCAAATATTTTATACTGCATACTCTTACTTCTTTCAAGTACATTGATATTCTAATTAACTGTGTTGGATGATAGGGAACAATTCTGCAAAAGAGTCTGCCAAAGGACAATGCTCACAGCAGACTCATGATTAAGCAGAATTAAGGTACAAGCAGTGAATAATGGTTTCTTTACATTTATTTTTAAAGAATCAAATGTATATAATTTGCCTATACAAGCAAATTTCCAAACATTATTTTGAAGCTTTTACAAGTTTTATTTTCTCTTTTCTGATGAAGTAAACAATTTCCAGCAAAAGCATGCATTCTGCTTCCTGTCTTATTAGTAATAGATTATGATGCATACACAAACCCCCTTTCAGCCTTTTGGCCATTATTTCCAGTGTATTTGATCACCATCCAGCTTTGCATTTGCTCAGTTTACTGCCTGCTTCTCAGAAAGCTCAGAATGACTTTCATCACAGTGGGTACAAGGAGGTTGCTTATAATCTGCTTAGCAAGAAAAGTCTTGAGGATGCCTTGCTCTCTCTACTCTCAGGGTCAGGTGTTATCCTGTGTGGTGATCTGTCTTGGTTATGAGGGCCTGAGGGGGAGAACGGCAGTGACAGTCTGTTCTATTCTGTACTCTGAGTGCAAGCAGCAGGGTGCTCTGCATATGGTACTTTTAAAGATTTAACGATTAGGATTTAGGTTCAGTCTGAGGGAAAGATTGATTTTAGCATATTGGTGAACCTTCGCTTCAGGCTAAGAATAAAAACCTTACTTCTCAAGTCTGATGTTATTACTTTTCATTTGTTTTTATTGATTAGCTGTCAGTGATAAGATCTTGCCTCTCAAAACGAGACAGGTGCTGGTAGCCATTTTTCCTTTTTTAAAAGCTTTTGTAGAAACAACGTATAGAAAATAGAAATAAAGGAGATAGAAATGAAAACAAATACTCATGTCATTTTGGAAATAGTAGTTTGATGTTAAATACTGCAATATTAGAATTTTACTGACTCAATGAGATAAATTTAAGAGAAAATAATGAAAGATGCTTTTCATGGGTAACCCACACATTTTTATCTTAAGTGATTGTGTGTGTATATGTATATACATATATATGTATATGCATGTGTGTGTATGTGTGTGTGTTTGTGTATGGATGAGAGAGAGAAGAAAAATATTTTTTTAAGATTTTATTTATTTATTTAACACACAGAGAGAGATTACAAGAAGGCAGAGAGGCAGCAGAGAGAGAGGAGGAAGCAGGCTCCCCGCCGAGCAGGGAGCCCCATGCGGCCCTCGATCCCAGGCCCCTGAGATCATGACCTGAGCCGAAGACAGAGGCTTAACCCACTGAGCCACCCAGGTGCCCAAGAAACATATTTTTAAAATAAGATAAAATATTTATCAAAACTTCTATCATCCACTCTATAGCTTGACTTTCTTAGAGAAGGAGGAAGAGGGCGTATTTGACACTTTTGTTAGTAGATCACTTTATTTTTTATTTTTAAAGATTTATTTATTTATTTTAAAGAGAGAGAAAGAAGGAGAGAGTGTGAGTGTGCAGGGTGGGGGAGGGCAGAGGAAGAGGGAGAGAGAAACCTAAGCAAACTCCACACTGAGCTTGACGTGGGGCTTGATCTCAAGACCCTGAGATCACCACCTGAGCTGAAACCAAGAGTCAGATGCTTACCAACTGTGTCACCCAGGCACCCTGCTAGTAGATCACTTTAAACCAGCCTGCCTACTAATAATCACACAAGTAGACAAATAATAACAATGGCCTGAAAAGAAAGGCAGGAAACATTTTCTTTTGTATAAATAATCATTTGAGTAAAAATGAAATGAATACATAAAACAAGAAATATATTTTTAAAAATTAAAAGTAAAGAAATCTTACTTTCCACTTGTAAGAAGTGGGAAAGGTAAAGGGTTTTTATTATATTTATGTATCTTTTTTAAAAAGGACATAAATACAAAATGAAAACCACTTCTAAAAAGTTCACTCTACAAGGTTCAAAGAATGACAGGCACATACAGTGACTTCACTGAGTAATGGGAGTTCTCTTTCTTTGTATTTACAGTCACTATGTTATTGTTATTTATGTACAAACAACAAAATGGAATATGGAGTACAACAGGGCTGGGAGATATGAGCTGTACCCTAAGGAAGCTCAAATGAGTCTGAACATTACAAACTAATTCTCCTTCGGGACTCACATGGTGAAGCCCTGGGGTGTCGGGATCTCACTGTACTATTGGGAGTTCTCCAAATTGATATTCACAAGGAACACAACTTTTACCAAAGTATAAGTAACTGGAATACACTAAAAGCTTAGTAAAACATATATAATCAGCAATAACTGCAGCAGTTTTCTACAACATAGACTGACAAAATATTTTTTTCAGGGAAGAATATTTAATCAGTGATATTAATAAGATTGAGAACACAAAATGATTTTTAAAATAAAGCAGGCCAATGTTTGAATTGATTTCATTCCATAGACAATGTACCCCTTTTTTGAACCCCTGGACAAACCACTCTCACTCTCCCATGCTTGGTCCACCACTGGAGAGAATAATTAGTAAGTACTTCACACAGAATGTGGCATGATATTTAAGTTTAAAAAGACTTAAATGACATCAGAGTTAAAATTAACTAGAACCCTCTAACTTGTGTTTGGCAGAAATTCAATTCTACTTAATGTAATAAGGCATTTATTATTATTGTTTTATAGTAACTACAGAGTTGAAATAAAATTTTAAAGAATCAAGAAAGTTCCAGGTAACTCAGGCTCCAAAACAAGAAATTAAGTTCTTGTGTTCCTTTTCTTTCTCTCACACTTTTATACAGTATGGGAGAACCTGTAGAATCTTATTTGAAATTGACGTTCTCTATTGTAATTTTGGTGTGTTAACATAGTTGTTGTCTTTGGAGTTATATTCAAAACTTCTGACCAAGAAATAAACAGACTGTCCCTTCTACCTCCAGTTAGAAACACTTATGAAAGGAATTTGATTGGTCTGGCTTGTTTTAAGTATGCCTTTCATAAATCACTTATGATCAGATTTTTTAAAAATGGAATTGAATATTTTTGCCTGAGTATTTATTTTTAAACTATACTGCATTGTAATTTGTGTGTGTGTGTGTGTGTGTGTTTCCCAGTTACCATGGAAATCTAGAATAGTTGAGGATAACAGCTTAGGTTCACAAAAGTCATATAGAACTTGAAGATTAATTGGAATATTATGTGAAAATAACTAGCAGTAAGATATTAGGGTGGAGTGGGAAGTTGTTAGTTACTATATTAAATATCTGTTTAACTCTATTAAACAAATGAAAACTGTGGTGAAAGATATTTAGGTATATGAAATGAACTTTCTCAGGACTCAGACCAAGACAAATATATTAGATGTTGTGAATACAGGCTATGAAGTGTACAAATATTTTAAGAGACATTTCCCATCTTTGCAGTATTTAGAGAGATCAGGGACATGTTAAATTCTCTAGCAATATAAAGTTGTATCTGATTGATTTAAAATGAGTATCACCAACAACAGGTATATTATATTATATATATTATATTATACTATATTGTATTATTATTATTATAAATTATATATAAACATTTAGAGGGAGAAAATTCATAGCGCACTAGGGTGCTCAGCTCCATGGAAGATAAAGGCTTGAGCAGGGAAATAATCAATGGGCAATATTTAGATCTAAGTACAAAGTGAGATATGGCATACACCCATGTGTAGAGACACAGAAAACAAATAATATTGAATAGATTATTCTCGCAGGAACAACTTGTTTATATTGGAAAATGGAGGGAAGAAATGGAAAGTTATGATGAGGACAAACTGAGGAGAGTCTTAAATACTAAGGTGTGTATGACAATGCAGAGCAAATTAAGTATTTTTAACATAACAATGAAATGATGAAAGCAGATTAGTTTGACAGTAGAGCTCAGGATTGTTGAAAATATAAGAAAATAAGAAACTGGAAAGAAAAGAACAATGAGTTGTAGGTCTAGGTGTGTGGTCCAGGTGTACAGTCATGACACCATAGAGTAGATAAAGAACAGGCACCTTGAAAATGTAGCCATTGGCTAGAGGTTATTCATTGAAAACTAGTGATAAAGGAAGAGGACAATAAGCAAACCATTTCTGAGGGTTTTATTTTTAAAATTTCTGCCCTCCTTTTTAAAGAGCCTTTCTAGGGACTCTTGGGTGGCTCAGTCTGTTAAGCTCCTGCCTTCAGCTTAGGTCATGGTCCCAAGGTCCTGGGATTGAGCCCTGCATTGGGTTCCCTGCTTAGCGGGGGGAGCCTGCTTCTGCCACTGCTGCTCCACCTGCTTGTGCTCTTTCTCTGTCTGACAAATAAATAAATAAAATCTTAAAAAAAAAAAAAAGAGTCTTTCTAGACTCATTATTGCTCTTTGGCCAGGCCTAACTGAATGGAAAGATGAAAAAATTATTGTAGCTTGACCGTGTTGCGCTGATAAACTTTATATTGATATACTTTATATATACAATCGATGTAATTGATATACTGATAAAATTAATACATTGATAGAATTGGAATTCTGTAATTAAAGGAGAGGAAAAATGGTTAAACATTGATACAGAAAAGGCAATATTGCATCTCTGCAAAATATTACCAGCAGTCTGTTTTTAATTAATAGAAAACTGAACTTTAAGGGCTTTTTTTCTAAAAGACATAGCAAATTCTGGGACTGGAAGTAAATTGAGTTTCTAACTTGCAGTTAAAGGTCTAAGCAATTCTGATATCACTTGAAATATCCTCCATAATATTGAAAAAAGTTTTGATTTTAGCCAAGCATATTCATCATGCAATCTCTATTTCATCATATATTTGAATTAGAAAATAAATGGACATAAGATTATATTTTGAGCAAATATAAATGGTATAAAATTAAAAAGTTATATGTGTTCTTACATCAGGATCGAGTCACATATTTTGAAATGTCTAAAGAAAAAACAATCCAGGTGGGTGTGAAAGAATTTTCCAGTTACATTAGCTTATCCATAAATCCTGAAATTAAAGATTTTTTTTTTTTTTTTTTATTTATTCATTTGACACAGAGAGAGAGATTACAAGTAGGCAGAGAGGCAGGCAGAGAGAGAGGAGAGAGGAGGAAGCAGGCTCCCCGCTGAGCAGAGAGCCCGATGTGGGCCTCGATCCCAGGACCCTGGGATCATGACCTGAGCCGAAGGCAGCGGCTTTAACCCACTGAGCCACCCAGGCGCCCACATAAATCCTGAAATTAAGATAGGAGTTATGCAGAAAGGGATGAAGATTTTTCTCTTATTTACAATATACTATATTGTTCGATGCATTTTATAAATATGAATTAATGCAAATAATTATGATTTTATTTACAATAGCAGGGCATATAAATAATAATGATTACTACATATTCACTATTGCAGTAATGCACTTGTGCTGAAATACGCTCACGCATTAAATAAAGGTCAAGGAAAGATTTTCTAATGTTCTTATCTGAGTGACTTAATTTTTGCTGCTGGAGTTTGTAAATCCTTACACCTGCTTAGTTAGGGTCTATTTATTACACTGTTACACCACTCCCCAGTTTACTGCAGCCACAGTACCCATTTCAATTTAGAAAAACGCATCTGCATTTGACATATGTAAACATTAGAGGCAGAAGGGTAATACTTTATCATGGTGCAAGAAGGCATAAATGGGAGTAATAGGATGGAATTAAGAGAATGGCAAATATCAAGAGAAACTGCCAAAGTCATTTTTTTTAAGTCTGAACAGAGAACTTCTAAAAAGCAAAAACAAAACAATGAGGGCAGAAATATCTTTTGAGACATTTGATCAAGACTGAAGAAAAAACCATTGGAAAATAAAATAAAGTTTTACCTTGAGTGTGAAATTAAATAAATAAATTAAATAATTAAATAAATTATCTCTATTCCCTTTATCAAAAATCCTGTTTTATTATCAGCTAGGAAAGCACAGTAACTGAGTTTAAAAGTAGTCTATCCCCCCAAAGAACTCACAGTAAAAATAAATGTAGAGATAATGTATAATAGTATTTTACCCTAAGTACAGAACAAATAAATTATTTATTGTTATGTTTTCTTCTATTCTCAAAAAATAATAGGTTTGATTTGTAGATTCAGTTCAAATTAGGGAAGATGAGTTTCTATTGTTTCCTTCCATCCAAGCTCATTTGCAATTGAAGGAACTAAAAAACTAGGTTGGCATTTCTCAAAAGTTACCTGTTAAAAATTACAGAATTCTTTTTCCTTCCCTTTGGTGTCTTGTTTTCTTTAAAATGAAGCATAAGTGGCATATAATAATACTTCAATTAAAAAAAAGTGGGGCACCTGGATGACTCAGCAGCTAAGCATCTGCCTTAGACTCAGGTCAGGATGCCAGGGTCCTGGGATGCTGTCCTCATCAGGCTCCCTGCTCCCCCCTGCTTGCGCTCTCTCTGTCTGTCTCTCTCTCTGTCAAATAAATAAGTAAAATCTTGAAAAAATAAAAATAAAAATAATTAAAAAGAAATGGCACTAAGAAAAAAATCTGTAATTTATTTTCCTCACCACAGACCCACTAAACCAATTTTTTTTTAAGATTTTATTTACTTATTTGACACAGAGAGACACAGCGAGAGAGAGAACACAAGAAGGGGAAGTAGGAGACTAGGAGACGGAGAAGCAGGTTTCCCGCAGAGTAGGAAGCCCGATGTGGAGCTCAACCCCAGGACCCTGGGATCATGACCTGAGCCAAAGGCAGACGGTTAAGGACTGACCCACCCAGGTGCCCCTAAACCAGTATTTCTGAGAATGATTCTGTATACATTGTCATATACCCCAGGGAAATCCAAGACATTCTTAAATTGGAAAAACACTGGACTATACTAATATAAACTTTACTCTGAGGGCTTCACAAGAATGTTAGTAAGTTGAGTATCAAAGGTAAAAGTAAAGTGTAAGAGAATAATAGATATATGGATGTATTATGTCCATATTGCACATTTATATGTTATTAATGAATATCAGAAATGGTAATATACATTATGTGTATATATATATGTAATTTCTTAGATCTATATACATAGATGAAATGTAATATAAGTATTTATATTTCAATCAAATATCATATAAAAGGAATTTCTAAACATGTCTTATACAAAATAATTTCCAAATATTCAAACACATTTGTCCACTTAACTAATATTCCTTAAACTTACCAATCACTTATCTATTATATTCTATTTAGATTGTATCTTGTAACCTAATTGACAATAATATTTCTGCCTGATAAAACTTTTATCATATCCCTGAACACTGTGCTTTACATTTAGTATTCTTGGTCTGCAGGTTGAAATGATGCTGCCCATACTTTATAGGAACATATACTCAGATGTAAGAAAAAAAAATAGGCAATACAATCTAACATGTGGCCAGGATGATTCTTAAATATGGGGTAGGATTTGTTCTTGTGTGAATACAGTTCTTCCATTTTTATCATTTCTTCTGTTTCTCTATGATCATCAGCTATTGAAGCACAGACAATTCTGAAAGCTAAATTTAAGACAATTTAAAATCAGTCTAAATGGTCTAGTTTACTTCCTTTGAGTAGCATAAATTAGAATAATTTACTGGTTTTAAGAGTAAAAGGAGGTATTCAGGAACATGTAAACCTAACCAGCAAGTGATCAGATACAAAAAGCATCTGTGACAATTATAACAGAAGTCACCTCCTACAACTTAGAGTAGAAAATCACTTTAGAGAATAACTAGCTCAACCATACGATTTAAATATTAGAAAACTCAATCCAAGAGCTGTTAAGTGATTAAGCCAAATTAACTTTAAAAGTTAATTACACACTTGAGACCAGAATCTAGTTCTCTTGACCTCAACTTTGATGCTTTTTTTGGTTTGTTTTTCTGTGCTCTTTTCATAGGTCCCCTGATGTTTACTTAACCACTCTTTCTTGAGGCAAATCAAAATGCCTTTTCCTACTGTAAGTTTTCAGTCAATATGTGTAATTTAGCACCCTGAGTTCACTAAGTTGGCTGTCTGAATATGCAGTCTGAATGCCTATGTATAACTAGTAATGTAAAAAATCCACTGGATTACTGTAGCTGAGGCAATGGTTACAGAATCAAATGAAAAGGGTTATAGCATCTTCCCAGTGGGACATTACCATTTCCCAGGTACTTGTTGTAGCAGCTAAGCTCTGAGTGAGTGAGTCCAATTAGTGTGTGGCAGGTGGGGGGTTGGGTGGGAATACTGGGTACCATGAAGGACAACAATGTACATGTAATGGAAGTGCCAGAAGGAAAGGAGAGAAAAATATTTAAAGAAATGACATCTGGAAACTTCTAAAATTTGATGAGAATTAATCTACACATCTAAGAAGCTCACCAAAGCTAAGTAGGATAAATACAAAATCATCTACAAACAGACTTGTTTAAAAAGGCTAAAAACTAAAGACAAGGAGAAATCTGGAAAGCAGCAAGAGAAAAATGACTACTTATAAGGGACCCCAATAAGAATAGAGACTTCTCATTAGAAACAATCAAGGCCAGAAGGCAGTAGGATAACATATTCAAAATGTTAAAAAAAAAAAAAAAAAGGTGGGGTGGCATCTGGGTGGCTCAGTTCAGTTAAGCGGCTGGTGATCCGGGCATGGAGCCCTGCATCAGGTCCCTGCTTGGCAGGGAGTCTGCTTTTCCCTCTGCCTCTGCCCCTCCCTCCCCCTCATTCTCTCTCCAACCCCCTCTCTCAAATAAACAAAAAAATCTTTTAAAAAAATGTTAATAAAGGAAAAAAATGTTAACCAAAACGTATGTATCTGGAAAAGCTACCTTAAAAAATAAAGGTGAAATGAAGACAATACACACAATACAAATGAAAAAAAGGACACTAAAAGAATTTGTAGTTAGCAGACCTACTTTACAAGATATATGAAAGGAAGTTCTTCAAGCTTATTGTAAGTGATTCTAGACAGTAATGCAAATCCATCTGAAAAAGCAAAAGACACTGGAACGGACAACTATGCAATTATAAATGATAGTACAAATGCATATCTCATCTTCTTTCTTCTCTTAGGTGATTTAAAAACCAATTATATTACACAGTATGTTTATAATTATATTACCGTGCATATAGTATATAAAAACATAACATATTTTTTCAATACTAGCACAAAAGAGGCAGATGGAAGCAAGACAGTATTAGGGTAAGTGAATGACTCCAGACTGTAACTAAATAAAACCCATAGGAAAAAATGAAGGGAAAGAGCCACAGCAAATAGATGGTTAATATTACAAAAGCTATAAATATACACTTGCTCTCCATTCTTGTCTTCTTTAAAAGATGTAAAATTGTAAAAATAGTAATTATAATTTTAGCAAGTAGCATTAATAGATGAAATATATATAACATTAATGCCATCCCCAAAAGGAAAAGGAAATAAAGCTAAATGGGAGTAATATTTTTACATTTCACTGAAATAAATCTGAAACAGATTCTGATAAGATTTGTATGGCAACCCTAGAGAAATCATTAATAACTGAAAACTAAATAATGAAAAATGATAGAAGAAATTGAAGTGTTAGATTAAACAATATTTTCTTATTGCAAATAATGAAGTAGAGTTAGAAACACACAAGACGTGAGACTTACAGAAAACAAAAGATAAAACGATAGACCAAATTATACCATTAATAACTTTAAATGTAAATTACTTAAACAATCCTACAAAAGGAAAGGGTTGAAAAGATTAAAAAAAGAAGATACTGTCTACAATACACGCACTTTATTTTTCCCCCACACTTTAGATCCAAAGATACAAAGAGATGGAAAGTAAAAAAATAGAAAAAAAGATAAATTATGCAAACATCAACCAAAAGAAAGCTGTAGTAGTTATGTGATTATCAGACACAATTGATTCAGATGTTTCTAGAGACATCGGGGTACATTTTGTAATAATAAAAGGGTTAAAACATCGGGAAGTTATAACAATTATAGAAATATTTACACCTAAACACAGTGCCCCTAAAGACATGAAGCAAAAAACTGATAAAAATGAAGGCAGACACAGACACTTCAACAATAACAGAAACATCAATACTCCCACTTTTGATAATGTATATAAAGAGTAGGCAGATGATTAACATGAAATAGAAGACTTGAAAAAACTTGTAAACTGATTAGATCTAACAATAGAGATAGAGCAAACCATTCAACAACAAAATAATGTGTATTCTTCTTATGCTAGTGACTTAAAACATTCTACATAAAAAGAAAATATGACCTGTAAGGCCAACGTATCAGGAGACATTGCATTGAAAGATAATTTATTATTCACGGTTCTCAAGAGCTGGGGACATACCACACTACACAAGTCCACAGGAGAAAACAGAGCTTGGCAGCAAACAGAGAGATGAGAACACTGGGCAAGGCCTTTATTGTGGTTTATGTGGGAAAGAATACATGATACAAAGGAAATGGGTTTACAATTGGGTAGCTGGAGTAATTTTAGCAGCTTTGAGGCAACTAGGCTGTCCCTAGTTATCTGAGAGCTGGTCTGGGGTGATAAAAGTAGACAGGGCATGGGCTCTGGGTTGTTTGGCATGTATATTCAAAAGCATATGAGTAAGCAAATAAATTGTTTACTATCTCTAGGAACTGGACAATCCTGGGAGAGATACCTTTCCAGGTCAGCAAGTCCCCAAAGCACCGGAAGACGGAAAATAAGAAAAAAACGAACAAACAAATAACAACAACTACAACAACAACAAGCAGCAATGGTTATTACAGACAGGCTATAAAATGACCGCGATAAATTTAAAGTTTGAAATATTACAGAATAGGTTCTCTGACCACATGGAATGAAATTAGAAATCAAGAACAGAAATAAATTGGGAAACTCAGAAATTTGAGGAAATTAATAGCACACCTAAATAGCCAATGGATCAAAGAAGAAATCACAAAGGAAATTAGAAATTACTTTGAGATGAATACAAAATGAAGATATAACATAGAAAAACTGGGAGGCAATGGAAGTACTGCTTGGAGAGAAATTTATAGAATACGCCTCTATTTGGAACAAGAAGAATGATGTCAATGCAATAGATTAACTTTCTACCTTACAACACTGGGAAGAGAAGAGCAAACTAATCTTAAATCATGCAGAAAGAAAGAAATAATAAAAGAACAGAAAATAATGTAATACAGAATGGGAAATAAAAACATTTTTTAAAACTCAAAAGTTGATTCTTTAAAAGATCAATAAAACGGACAAAACATTGGGAAAAAGATAAAAATTAAATTGTTAGATTCAGAAATGAAAAAGTAGACATTACTACTGATTTTAATGAGACAATAGGTGAATTGCTTAACATGAAAAAGATAAATTCTTAGAAAGTCACAAACTACAAAAACTGACTCAAAAAATAGAAAAAGTTAAGAGATCTATAAAAAGTATAGGGATGGAATTTATCATTGAAAAAACTACACACAATATACTCATTTCCCTACTAAAAAAAAATAGCAGAGAAAGGAATATTTTTTAATACTGAGGCCAATATTAGTCAGATACCAAAAGTAGCCACAAATATCCATAGCTGCCCTGTTCATGATGGACAGGAAGTAAAAATAATCCAAATGCTCATTAATGGATATGGATAAATGGATCAACAAAATGTATGTATACAATTGAATAGTATTCAGCCATAAAAATAAAGTACTGATACATATTGCAATTGTGGATAAACTTGAAAAAAACTAGGCTAAATCAAAGTATCTATATATAAATGTCACATATTGTATCATTCCACTTTTATGAAATACTCAGAATAGGTAAATCCACAAAGACAGACAGAAACCAGACTGGTGATTACTAGAGGCTACAAATAAAGGTATGGGGAGTGAGAGTTTAATAAGTAGAGGTTTTCTTTTGGATCAATGAAAATATTTCAGAACTTCATGTTGTTGGTGGTTGCACATTATGCAGGCACTAAATACCACTGAACTGTATAGTTTATAATGGCTAATTTATGTTATATGAATTTCCCTTCAATAAAACATAATAAAAATCATGTGGGCTTACTTCTAAATAGGGACCACTGAATTTAAAGGTTTATATTCTGTTTTCTTTGATAATTTTACCCTTGTTCATCTTAAATTAATGAAGTAGTATTAATTTTCAATGCTTTCACCCACTTTGGAAAGGCAAGAAGTACAAATTTGGGGGATATATTATTTGTGGATTACAGTTTTGCTTAAGATATTACTTAACATATATTATTAAATATTGTCAAATCATCCGAAAATTGGGCAAAGGTTCTCAGTAGGCAATTCTCTAAAGAAGATACAAATGGTCAATAAACATGTGAAAATATGCCCAACATATTAGCCATCAGAGAAATGAAAACCAAAACCATAATGCTATACCAGTTCATATCCTAGCCTATAAGAAAAGGTTCAGATAAAACCAAACATGGGCAAAACAAATGTGAATAAATTGGAACCCTTATATATGGCTTGTGGGAATGTAAAATTATGCAAACACTTTGGAAAATGGTTTGACAGTTTATTCAAATGTTAACCGTAGTGTTACTATATGACCCAACTATTCTACTCCTAAGGTTCATCCAAGAGAAATGAAAATATTTACGTCCATATAAAAACTTGCACATAAGTAATTATAGAATAATTTTTCTTAATAGCTAAAAGGTGTAAACAATCCAAATGTTCATCAACTGATGAATGTTTAAATAAAATGTGATTTGTGTATATGAACAAATATTATTCAGCCATAAAAAATGGATATCTGATACATATTTCAACATTGAGGAATCCTGAAAACTTTATGCAATTTGAAAAGTCACAAAGCACATTTTATGTGATATAAAATTTATGTTAAATGTCTAGTATAGGCATATCTATAGAGGCAGAAAAGAGGTTAGTATTTGCTTAGGGCTTTGGGGTATATGCTAATTTACTGATAATAACTAAATAATACAGGTTTTATTTTTGAGGTCATGAAGATGTCCTAAAAATGGACTATACTGATGACTGCACTATTCTGTAAATATATTAAAAAACACTGAATTGCAAACTTTCAATGGGTGAATTATACAGTAAGTGAATTATATTTTTATAAAGCTATCACCAAAAAAAAAAAGACCCTCAATAAATGGCAGATAGTCAATATGGGAATCAATTTCAGGATAACAAATAAAAAAGAATTGTTTCTGTTTTAAATTTGTAAAGGTCAATCTGTTATGTATATTTATCAATGTAATGTATACTTGATTTTGATTTATGCTTAAAATTATGTGAATTTTAGAATACTTGTTAGGAATTCATATTACAGTGCAAACAGTATTTTCCTTATCTTTCTCGTTTTCCTTGTTTTCTGTGACATGAGACTTCTATATAGTCAAAATGATTTGATGAAGCATTAAATATTTTATTTACACCAAAAATATATTTATAAATTCCATCCTTATAAAAAGAGGCATATGTTAGATACAGAGAAGGTTTTATGAACTCAAATCTCTAATTTAGTTTCCAGCCATCTCAGACAGATGGGCAAAATAATGATTATAAATGCTTTGAGTAAGGCTGATTTCATGATTCCCTTCAGGAAACTTTTCCATGTATTTTAGCAACAACTTTAAATTTAATGTAAATTAGATCCAAACTAGTTGTGACTATTCTATCTATATAGAATATAGATTATTCATTATAAAATGGCAAGTTTCAAGATGTCGATACAATTTGATAATACAAAATGTAGTAATAATAAAAATATTTAAAGGAAAGTACTTCCTAATACATGGAATTCCTATAAAGCAAGAAAGGAACCTCTTTACTTAAATTGACATAATTAGTTAGACTTACCTTCTTATACACTGTAATTTTTATCACCTTACTATGCTACTTAGTGATGAGTATTTTGATGTCATTGAGGACAAGAAGCTTTGGATAAAATTTGTGTTTTGTGAAGATTTCTACTTCCCAAATAATCCCTTTCACCACTTCACTCAAATCTTGACATTTGACCCTCAATAAACATTGGTTAAATGAACAAACCAATGGTTATAAAAATGTAGTAAATCTTAAATATTTGCTATATAGATTAGACCTGGTAAGATTTAAGAAAGAAACAAAGAAACAAAGAAACAAAGAAGCAAAGAAAGAAAGAGAAAGAGAAAGAGAGAGAGAGAGAGAGAGAAAGAAAGAGAAAGAAAGAAAGAAAGAAAGAAAGAAAGAAAGAAAGAAAGAAAAGAAGAAAGAAAGAAAAGAAAGAAACCTTTACTAAAGTAAGTCAGACTGTAAGATTTTGAGGCCCAAAGATGACTTAGTGGGAATGGAGACAGAAATGAAGTGGAAAGAAAAAAGAAAGATAGGACCGAAAAACAGAAAACTACTCTAGTTATTTTACGTGTCACCCTTGTGCAGGGGCCATGCTAATCTTCTCTGTGTCGTTCCAATTTTAGTATATGTGCTGCCAAAGCGAGCACTACTCTAGTTATTTTAATAGCCATACATTTAAAGGTAAGAGGTATTATTAGACATAACAGGGTACATTTCACAACAATAAAAAGTTCAATTCTCCAGTGTTTTTATATAAACCAAAACCAAATGAATATGCAATAAATAGTTTAATATAGGAAAGTACATAAAAATGCATTTCATATGGTGAAATAAATATACATGTGAGTATACAAGGATTCAAAGACAATGTCATCTGCGTATCAATATGAGGAAAATATTATAGAACTATTTAGATATAGCCATCAAGAAAAGAAGCTATAGCACCTCAAAGTTGAATAAAGTAGTTTTAAGTAGTTTGTAATAAAAAAGACTTTTTATCTAAGTGATTATATACATTTGAAATGATTAAAATGATTATATACAATTGTATGATAGTTACAAGTGGTTATTAAAGATTCTTGAAACAGGAAAAACTTAAAAGGAAATAAATGTGTCTGCGTGCGTGTACGTGTGTGTGTGTGTGTGTGTATGGCATGGAAATACAAGTGTTTCAATAATTTCTGCAAAACATTGGTGCTGAAGCTCACAAACTTATTATATTACAGAAAATTAAAAATAAAAGACCAATCCAAGAGATAATAAGGAAGAGCAAAGTAAAATAGCCGACTGCTCTTAAATTGAGACATAAAATCAAACACATAATTAGAGTTTCTTAGAGATATTGTCAGAAAAAAAGTTGATAGTCAATTACAAAGAAAGCCTTTCAAATATTTAAAATCAGATATTTAAAAATCCACATTCTTAAAACCAATACAATTAGAAACAATTAATAAAAATAATTACAAATTACAAATACTTAGAAATTAGGAAACACTTAGATAATCTTTTTTCCAAATAAACTCAAAATGAAATTATAATTTCCTACCCACCAATGAAAAGAGGAATATTTCATTGAATGGCTGTGGGAAAATATGCTCAGAGAAAAATTAGTATTTTAGGGCATTATTAAAGAAAAACAAGCAAATGAACTTTGTACTAATCTTTAAAAATATTAGGAAAATAACAAGTTATTCTTAAAAACTTTCTAGAAATTTAAATTACTGAATCTCAAAGCTGAAAATAATGAAATGTTAAAGAAGAACTAAAAATAAAAAGATAGAAATGAGAAAATAAAAAATTGGATGCTTTAAAAATACATAAAGAGAGATAAGCTTTTTATAAATTTGTTCATAAATAAAACAAAAGTTGATTGCAGAAGTTAAAGATGGAAAGAGAAGTTAACTTAATTAGGTAAATTTAGGAATAAGTAAAAAAGATATAACCATGGATATAGAAAGAATAAATTATGATATTGTTAAAAAACCTTAAATTCAATTATAAGGCAAATCAAATGCAGCATTAAAGGATATCAATGTTTTTCTGGAAAAATGCAATGGCTAAAATTGATCAAAGAAGTAATTTTGGTGTTAGTTTTAACATTATCTTTGTTACAAGCTTTATTTTGGAAACTATTAATTTGTAAATCATTGGTTTTAGAAGTCATCTATTTATTAATTCGCATTTTAAAGGAATTTTTTTCAAAGATCATGATCTGTAAAATCTCCTTAGAGAAGAACATGATTAAGTGTTAGAGACTGTGTTTTGAAGCAAGACCTATTTCAAATCCCAGCAACATGTGGTGAAAAGACATGAAAATAATGAGTTTAGATCACTTCAGTTTGGAAAAGCCATGATCCCGAAAGTCATTTTACCTTTCATGCCTTTCTAGTCTGATAACTTAATCTGGTTCTGAGTAAATTTGTTCTGTACTTATATTTATCTTGGAGTCACTACAGGTTAAACTCCTCTAAATTTCTTGAATTATTGTTTTGTGGAAAAGTGACCCATAGTCAATTCTCTGAACTTCCTGAAACTAGTTGGAAGGCCATAGAACTAGATGTCTACAACATCAGGAAGTCTAGCTGTTCAGAACTAGACATCAGCTACTTTGAAGGGACAGTTGGACTCTTCTTAGCTACTCTCAAATGGATACACAAAGAAAATATTTGATGAAAAATTTCAACTGTCACACTTTCTGTTATATCTTTAAAAGGTACTAATAAAGTCAAGTACAGGGACAGAATAGCCTCAGAATTAAGACTGCATTTCATTAATAACGTATGCCAGGAAAATGGAAAATAAAATAGAATTACCAATACTACTACAACATGTTAGTTGATAGATAAACCATTCAGAGGAAAATGGATATGAAATGCCTGTTTCAGAAAGGGTACATCAAGATGTACTTAAGAAGAAGGGAAAATAAACAACTAAGAAACAAAACCAAATTGCTTAATGACAGCTGCAAAAGAAGAAGATCAGCTTGGAAGGGTTTAACTAAAAAAAAATATTACTAGCAACTGGCAAATTATTTTACACAAAGTGTTGTCTATTGGTTATTAGTAGTTTACTCAGGAAGAATGCATCTTGCGTCATCAAGATTGGGTTTCCAGCTCTACATACTGTACTAAGAGGATGGCTGGGCTGCCCACATAGGGAGTGCCTAAACGTGGGCCCTAACCTCTGAGTGATAGTGCTCCAGAAACTTGGTAGAAAATTGAACTTGAAATAATATATCCGTTTGGATATAAGACAAAAGAGAAACAGAATGGTTCCCAAGCAAGCAAAGTTTGACTAGAATATGAGTGAGTAAATTTATACATCCAAGAAATAAATGTATGATGAGGTTTGAAAGTGGTGGAATTCAAGAACTGTAAACAGGAAACAAAGAAGCAAGAGCAGTATCCATCGGTGTAGTATCCAAGAGACACAGGGCCGTTGAAAATATCAGAACTTTAATATTTATGGACTGTCTCTAGGGAAGAAATAATTTTATGTAGCATAAAACCAGAAATCTCCTCAGTAATATTTCTATTGTGTGGCTAATGCATCGATCAGAATTTGTAGATGTTTAATATTTGCATCCTGTCATCTCTCCTGTTCTCATACCATGCAAGGAATAGCAACAATTTTTAGTAGCGATTTATAGACATAGCATGATTCTCTGAATACTAACTTGGTACCGGGTACCAAAATCAACACTTCACATGTATTAGCTCATTTTGTTCTCACAACAACCGTGATGAGATCCTGTTACTGTCCCTTTTGTGCCGATGGGAAAATTAAGACAAAGAATGATTGCCTTGCTGAAGAACAGTGGAGCCAAGATAAAAACAAAAGGCTTTCTGATTGTGTAGCTTTCATTTCTGCAATCTACTGCCTAGTTCTTTTAAATATATCTTACTCATGAGAAAAACTTCAAAAATCATATAAAATTTTAATTGTTTTGTTTCATTTTAAACTGATTTCTAAAGAATTAATAAAGTAAGTTATAATTACGACTTGTCTTCTTCCACAGTTGCATAAAAAATAGTTCCTTTGACATTGTATTTTCATTGTGCACTAACAAGAGACTCTCTTGGGGTCAATTTAAAACAAGAACATATAGAAAAATTTGTGGATATGAAGAGATTTCCTTGGGGTGCCTGGGGGGCTCAGATGGTTAAGCATCTGCCTTCAGCTCAGATCATGATCTTCAGGTCCTGGGATCTACTCCCCTCCAACCCCCAACCCCCCAGTTGGGCTCCCAGCATAGCTTCTCCCCCTGCCTTTGCTCTCTCTGACTCTCTCTCTCTCTCAAATGAATAAAGTGTTAATTAAAAAAAAAGATATTTCCTGAGTTATAGGTGAATGAGAAAAAGGTAGGAAAGAGTGTATAATACTTTATACATCAATTTAATATAAAAACTTGTATGTGTATGTGCTCATAGAGTGAGAATATATATACAGCATTCTTTTGATCACAGAGAAAATCAATGAGTAATCAGTAGGCTGTTAAAGTGAGTTTATAAATAACTCACAAATATTACATGTAAATTGGAGAAGATGGAGTTTAGTGTATTAATAATTTACAGTTATGCTCTGGAAAAAATTCTGAAACAGAAAGCATAAGAATTATCTTAAAATTAGACAATGTTCAAGAAAAAAATTATAGATATGTGACAATGGAGTGGGGATAATCAATAAATGTTATATACAATGCATATATAATATAATGCATTTATATTAATTATATAAATACCACATGTTACATATATGGATGAAGTATTGCAAGCAAAACACCTATGAAATCAAGTCAAAATTATTAAATATAATCATCTACAAGACTTCAAGGGAAGCAAATTCAAATTTATGAGTTAATCTTTCACACTCTGAATTTTCTTCCAGATAATGAAGTATAGTTAGATGTAGAAAATTTCACAGAAAAACCATCAAGTTCATGAAAATTAAAAGAAAAAACTGCAGTGGACTTATATTAGCAAAATGCTGGCAAAACTTATGAATTTGGAAAATTATCAAACAAGAACAGAGAAGAGAAATTCATGCCAGCTAATTTTCAGTACACATTAAGAGTACAGGCACAAGATGACTCTTATAATGGTTGGCAAGAATACAGCTATTACATAACTGCATAAAATGCTGTAAATCAGGGCGCCTGGGTGGCTCAGTGGGTTAAAGCCTCTGCTTTCGGCTCAGGTCATGATCTCAGCGTCCTGGGATCGAGGCCCGCATCGGGCTCCCTGCTCGGTGGGGAGCCTGCTTCCCCCTCTCTCTCCCTGCCTGCCTCTCTGCCTACTTGTAATCTCTCTCCCTCTGTGAAATAAATAAAAAAAAAAATAAAAAAAAAATCTTTAAAAAAAAAATGCTGTAAATCACATCAGCTTAAAATTACTGGCAAGGGCCAAATTTTGGAATGAACAGCAATAGCCAGAGAAGGAAGACAAAAATAACGACATCAACAAGGTAGAGCGTGATTTATTTCCCTCTTATTAATATTAACCAACATTATAAATCACTATTTTGGAAAAATTTATAAAATTATCTCATCAATTAAAAAACATTTTCACCTAATATAATTTAAAAACAAGCACAAAAACAATGTATGGCCAGTTTTTCAATTCATTTTTATACCAGTAATTCTCAACTACCAGCCTTTCAACACATGATGTGATAATGTTTATTATCACCTCTAAATCACTCTCTCACCTTCCTTAAACGTGCACTTTTCTCTATTCTCGATTCTCCCATTCTTCCCAGTACAAAGGTCAATCTATGCTAGAGACTTTAGAAAGTTGGCCCGTCTCTTGGTTTTTGATGGAATCAATGTTAACAGATAAGAGTAGTGAAGATGAAAGGCTGCAATCCTAATAAGGCGTGGAGTGAATTTATGTTACATGTTAACTTCTAGATATTTTATCCTTTAATCTCCATAGAATACAATCATAACTTAGAGTAACAAAAAGGGATTTGACATTTTTACACTTTTCAAAATGTCTGAGTATTTTTTTAAATATTGACACTTATTACATAACAATAACTTTATTTTTTTTTAAAGATTTTATTTATTTATTTGACACAGAGAGAGAGATTACAAGTTACTAGGCAGAGAGGCAGGCAGAGACAGGGAGAGGAGGAAGCGATGCAAGCCTCAATCCCAGGACGCTGAGATCATGACCTGAGCTGAAAGCAGAGGCTTTAACCCACTGAGCCACCCAGGTGCCCCATAACAATAACTTTAAAGTTATCATGCTAAATTGATGCTTTTCCTAAAAAGGTTATTTCAGCTCATACACTCTGTTTGCCAAATTTTTTAATGTTAACAGTAGTAATAATAATCACTGGCATTTATGCTTAGAGATTCTTTGAAAAGATTTAGGTTTATTATTGTTTTATTTCCAGATTTTGAGGTAGCTATAATTATATTTTTAAAACATTATTCTTGTTTTTAAGATTTTAATTATTTATTTGACAGAGAGAGAGACAGCGAGAGAGGGAATACAAGCAGGAGAAGTGGAAGAGGGAAAAGTAGGCTCTCTGCTGAGCAGGGAGCCCTATGCAGGGCTCGATCCCAGGATCCTGGGATCATGATCTGAGCCGAAGGCAGATGTTTAACAACTGAAACAACTCTGCCCCAAAACATTATTTGTTAATACATGGACTTCTCAAATGTTTACAAGGATTATCCCATTTTGCAGGTAGAGAATGAATTTTATGAATTTAATAGGATCTGTGAACTCTATGAAACATTGTACAATATTTTTTGAGGTTCTGTTTCTTTTCTTCAGAGACTGACCTATCATTCAATTTTCAATGGTGTCTACAAGGTAAACCAAGTAAAAGCAACTACTCTAAGGTACAGATTTTAAAGACGTATGAGTTGTTTCAAAGTTGCTTTGTTTGTTTGTTTGTTTGTTTGTTTAGGAACCCAAGTAATTAGTAGTCCATAAGTTTATGTCAGATAAATGTTTTTTAAAACCCTCTAGCATGATTCAAGGTATATATTTTTGCCTTGAATGCAAAAACTGCCCAACATTGGTTAAATTAACTTGCTCATAACCAGATGTGAAACTATGGTTTTTTAAAAAATATGTTTTATTTATTAATTTAAGAGAGAAAGTGAGCATGAGACAGGGGGGAAGAGCAGAGAAAGAGGGAGAGAGAGAATCCCAAGTCCGAATCCATATTCAGACTCCCCACTGAATGTGGAGCCCAACATGGCCTTGATCCCATGACCCAAGTTCACAACCTAAGACAAAACCAAGAGTTGGACACTGAACTGACTAAGCCATCCAGGCATCTCTAATACTATAGTCTTAATGTTAATCATTGATCTATTAGAGTAACACAAGAGAAATATGGGTGGTGAAGGTCTTAAACCTCAAAGGTAGCATTTTTATAATAGGGAATATACTTTTATAGTCTTTTGGTCACTAATCTGATCAGTTTGACCTAATTTTTAAAATTTTTCAAAGATCTTTTGGTGTGCAAAAGGAAATTGGTAAACTTTAAAAAAAATTCCAAAGTCTAACTCTCTAATTATAAAAACAGCCTTTGTAGAAAAGAGGAAGCTTTAGAAATTAGTAGTATTAGCATATTTCTACTTTGAGCTCACCTGCCCAATATTTTTCTGTTCAGCTTTAAAGAAAAAAAAAAAGAGGAGGAAGGCGCCTTCAGAGTTATCTTGGTGTATCTTTCCTCACAGACTAATAGAAAGTAATAAATACCCAGAAATAGGTCTAGATATCCATGTTTTTTAGTGAATGATAAATAGGACATAGTGTTCAAGCTTGTGGATAACCTCCAAACATCATTGATTTGTCTTACTTTCATTACATGGGCACGGATGGCTGAGATTCTGTTATGCATGCTTACTTGGATGTCTAGGTCAATGGAGGCTCAGCCACCTTAGAAATGAAAGCTGGAACATGGGGCACTTGAAGTTAACATAAAAGGAGAAAGGAGAGATGAGTGAGGTAAACCAGGTTTCAACTACCTCCAATTCAAAAATAATACCTATTACAACTGCTTTGTTTATTAGGGACAAAAATACAAATGGCTCTGGCCAAATAGAAAAGCAGACAGAAATACATAAGAAAACATTTGAACTATCTAGTGAGCATCAACCGTCTTTGCTGGTAGTACATCAATCAGAATCGAGAGACAACTGACTAAATACTACTGACAAAATAGGTAGCAATTAGGAAAAACATTGGATACATAACTCGAACCACATAACGAGTAATTCTAAATGGACAAAAAAAAATCTAAACAGAAACAATAAGAAAATGCTAGAGGAAAAGACAGAAAGTTATTTTTTAATTAAAGAAAGCTTTTCAGGCACCTGGGTGGCTCAGTGGGTTAAAGCCTCTGCTTTTGGCTCAGGTCATGATCTCAGGGTCCTGGGATCAAGGCCCACATCGGGCTCCCTGCTCAGCGGGGAGCCTGCTTCCCCCCCTCTCTCTGCCTGCCTCTCTGCCTCCTGTGATCTCTCTCCCTCTGTGAAATAAATAAATAAAATCTTAAAAAAAAAATTAAAAAAAAGAAAGCTTTTCATTGAAACAATGATACAACCTAGATACAGAAATAAAAAAATTGAAAAAAATAGAACACATTAACTAAAAATTGATTGAAAAATTTGGATGAGCAAATACACCACCAAAAAAGACAAACAGCAAAAGACAAAAAATATGGGCAACTCATATCACACACACACACACACACACACACAGATTACTCTCCTGAACATACTAGAAGCTTCTCAAGAATTGAAAAAGACCAATAACCTCATAGAAAAACATACAAAGATATGCATATTGCACCAAAAATATATTTAAAGTAAGAGTTACGAAAAGGCAAATTTCATAGTAATTTTTACAGTCATGAATGCTCCCCGTACAGTTACCCAACAACTCTACATATAATATCCTACACGATCACATGACCTCTTGTGTAACAACACATTTACAGTATTTTCACTTAAGTGTCAATTTGAATTCCAAAGTAACAGAAACAATGAAAATGTTCATCAATAGGGTACTGGATAAAATTCAATCCTTCCAACCAAGGGAATGTTATGCAGCAGTAAAAACAATGAAGACTGTATGTACTAACATACGCATATTTCTAAAATACATTTTTTTATTAAAAGCAAGAAATATATAAATGCTGTGTATATACATACTCTTGTGGAAAAAAAGGGAGGAGATGATAATCTATAATAACATTTCTTCTATAGCCATAAAGAAACTTAAGAAAGAGTTTGGGAGAGGTGGAAACAGAGATGAGGAACTGTGATTCAGGAAATCTCACTGTGAACATCTATCTCTATGCTTTGTGATGTTTATACTAAATAAATGCAATACCAATTCAAAAAATTAAATAAAATGTTTAAAAACAATGAGATGTAATCTGGCTAATGTAAAATATTTTAATGAATTAAACACAATTCTTATGGACATGTTTTTAAAACACTAATAATACAATTGCAATATCCACTTCACACAGTTGAATGCTGGTGAGATTAAAATCATTTAAATCTACTTTTTCATAAGCACTACTACTACGGAATATATTTCCAATTCTGTTTTTGTGCTTTTGGTGTTTCATGTATATATTTATATGGATTTAAACTGTTTGTATTTCATTTTGTCTTGATATATTGGAACTTTGCTGAGTGAGGATCTGGAATTATTACCCAACAAACATCTTGTGCAATCATACAAAGGCACATTATTTCCATTTTACCCACCCTTGTTTAGTGCCTGGAAAGAAAAAAATGTCCCAAGGTGGTTCAGTCAGTGGCTATTTTGCCTAATTGTTGTGTCAGAGAGGCAGGGTGTTTCTCTGTTTGCTTCATAGGATATCCACAATTCTAGACATGCTAGTGTTTCAATTCTCTTCTGATTCTTTCAAAAAATATTAGCGTTATGACTATTTTATTATTCCCTGGTAATCACTTATTTTTTTCTTTTTTAAGATTCAAGATTCTAATTATATTTTTAAGATGCAAAATTTATCCTTTTTAGTAATGCACTTGAAATTTTTTGGGGGGAATAGGCTGTTTTTTAAACTACGTTTTTCACCTTTTGGAGTCAGACCTTAATTTTCTTCACATTAACTTGTGGGACTTCTGGTTTAATAACTACTTTCCTATCACTCAAAAGGTTATCAGACTCCACTTCGAGTACTTTTGGTATCCTAAGGTATAATTCACAGAGATCAAGAGATTTAGAATCATTTAGAGCAGCTATCTACTTTTCAAAAATCTCATTTATTTTGAGCCTCAATTTTCTATTTCAAATATTTGTTCTAGTCTATAGGATATTTCCAAACAAATGTATTATCAATACCTCAAACTCAGCATAACCAAAAATAAATTTGTCATCTTCATGTTCCTCCCCAATACACAGACATATAAACTCCATATTTCCTACTTTTAATGAATTGCCTTTTTATGTAATTATGAAATAATGATATTTTTTCTTTAGTCCATGTATGTATTTATAAACAAATCACAATTATTCTATTATCAAGCTAAACAGGCAACTAAAGTCTGATGTTAATATCTCATAAAAATCATTGAATTGGATTATTTTCCTAGAAAATCATAATGGCAAGTATTAAATATTTCTAACATTTCCGAATAACAACAAATCATCCCTTAATGTATGCTAAAAGAAGTACTTATGAAAGGTAATGAAGGCACGAAAAAATAGTTTAATAATGGCTTGCAACATTTATTCCTTCCAAGCACACCTGAGTAATACCATACTAATGTGTTTTCTCAAAGAACCTGAAGGAGGAGGATTCTGATTTCCCCACCTAATTTCTTGAGACAGCACTATGTAGAAAAAAGAATATTGTACCGTATGAATGTATATTCTTTTACTGTAGTCACACAACCCCAGTTTTTAGCTGAATAAAATTGTAATAATGCTGACCAGGCACAAGACTCCATTTCCCAATCTCCCTCGCTACATGAAATCATGAAGCCAAGATTTAACAGTATGGGTAATTTAGAAAAGCAGTGGAACTCTCAGAATGCATCTTTTTTTTGTAAGATTTTATTTATTTATTTGAGAGAAAGAAAGAGTGAGAGAGAGCACAAGAGTGGGGGGAAGGGAAGAGAAGCAGATTCCCCGCTGAGCAGGCAGCCTGACACAGGACTGGATCCCAGGACTCCAGAATCATGACCTGAGCGAAGGCAGATACTTAACCTACCGAACCACTCAGTGCCCTCGCAATGTATCCTTAAAGTAGGAAGCTGTAACTTCCATCTTCCTATTCTTTCACCCTGTTTTTTTAGGGTTGGGAAACACCCCATCTTTATGGAGCAGAGGCCTTATTGCTAAAATCTCACTATTATCTAAATTGATCTATAGATTTGATCTCTATAAAATCATCATCCTTCCTTCTTTCCTTCCTCCCTCCCTTTCTTCCCTATTTTATTTTTTTAAAAAAATGCAGATATCAACGACCTCACCCTTTATTTTGAAACCCTAGAGATCTAGATTATTCAAAACAACCTTGTTAAACAAAAAAAAAGTTGGAGGGCTCACACTTCTTGATTTGGCAAGGAAATGGGAAACTGGAACCCTAACACATTGCTGTTGGGATTGTAAAGTGGGGTAGCTATTTAGGAAAAATTTGGCAGTTCCACAAAATGATAATCCTGGAGTTACCATGTGACCCAGCAATTCAAATTCTAGCCATATATCTATGAGAATAAAGATATGTGTCTTCCCAAAACTTGTACATAAATGAAGCTTTATTTATAACTCAAAAGCTTGATTTATAACGCAAAAAAACTTCCCAAAACTTGTATGTAAATGAAGCTTTATTTATAACTCAAAACAGCTAAAATGACTCTAAATTGAAGAGTGAATAAAAAAGATGTGGTATATCCATACCATAATTTTTTTTCATTAAAAAGGAATAAGGTACTGATACATGCTACATGGATGAACACTAAAGATTTCTAAATGAAAGAAACCAGGTGCAAAATGCTACGTATTCTATCATTCTGTTCATATGAAATGTTCGGTATAGTCAAATCAGTAGATACAAAACTAGATTAGTGGGGAGTGGAATAGGGAATGATTTCTAACAGGAATAGGATTTAGTTTTGGGGTGATTAAAACGTACTAAGATTATACTATGGTGATGTTTGCTTAACTGCAAATACATTAAAACTATTGAATTGTGTACTTTACCTGGGTAAAATTTACAATATGTGAATTACATCTTAATAAAGCTGTTTAAAAATAAAAACTCAAGCTATAGGTAGGGGCCCATCCATTGGTTTCAACTGGAGATAGGACATCAATTTCTTACTCTAATAACTAATAATTTTGGGGAAAGCTGTATTTTGGAAGTCTCATTTTATCCAGTGTACCATACATTTTCATCTCTCACCTCCAAGTCTTTACCACCAGCCTCCTCAAGTCCTTTTCTAAAGTTTACCAACCACCCAATTTCAAAGCCAGTGCATATAATTTATATTTCTGTTATATCAGATTCCTACTTTCAGATATAATCTTCTGTTCAGTTCTCTACTGGTGCATGACAAGTCACCTCAACATTTAGTGACTTAAAACAATTATTTTGCTTTCTTTCAAGATTTTTGATTCAGGAAATGTTCACCTGGTGGGTTCTGTCTTGGGGTTTTATATAGATACAGTCAAACAGTGGGTGAGGCTGGAATGTTGGTGGCATCTGGGTGTTGGATGAGCTAGAGGTTAGTCAGGCCTCTCTCTCTCTATGGAAGACTGGTTTGGTGTTCTTGATAGCATGATGACATCACAGCAATTGGAATATTTACCCTGACAGCTGATGGCTTCAAAGTATGAGTGTCTCAGTATTTCGGCTAAAAAGGCAGAAGCTGCATTGTCTTTTATGACCTATGCTTAGAAGTTATATAGCATAATTTCAGATACATTCTGACAGTTACAAGTGATTTAAAAACCCATTCAGATTTAAGGGAATGAGGATTAGACAATACTTTGTGATGGGAAATGACAAAATTCTACAAAGGCATTTAAGTAAGAGATGATACTGTGGTCATCTTTGGAAAATAAAATTTTGCCAAATATTATTTTAAAAATTAAATAGGTCCATATTAAAATATATGTCAAGCAAAAGTAAAAAGAAACTTTTAAAAAGATGCAAAGTAATTTTGGCAAAAAAAATTTACTATGAAGTAATTCAAAGAAAATGATCGATGTGACAAAAACAATTAATTTTGAAATAGCGCATCATAGTTATACATGCAATAAAAATCACAGAAATATGGGATCATGCTGTATTTATCCTTCTGTGACTGATTTATTTTACTTAGTGTATCTTCCAGGTCAATCCATATTGTTGCTAATGGTTGGTTTTCTTTCTTTCTTTCTTTCTTTCTTTCTTTCTTTCTTTCTTTCTTTCTTTCTTTCTTTCTTTCTTTTAAGGCCAGATAACATTACATGGAATACAGATTTAGATTAGAGATCTAGAAATCTAGAGACAGAAAGATAGAGATCTAAAAATACATATCATGTTTTCTCTTTATCCATTTGTCAATGGGCATTCCATATCTTGATTATTGTGAATAATGCTATGATGGAAATGGTGGTTCAGGTATATCTTTGAGATGCTGATTCTTTGGGATATTTAATCAGGAGTGGAATTGCAGGATTATATGAAAGTTCCATTTTTGAGGATACTTGTATGGTTTTCCACAGTGATTTACCATTGCATTCCTACAAACATGGTACAAAGGTTCTAATTTCTCTATATCCTCACCAACACTTATCTTTTGTCTTTTTAAAAAAGATTTTATTTATTTATTTGCAAGATAGAGAGCATGTGAGGAAGAGAGAGAGAGGGTGCCTGAGCAGGGGGAGGGGCAGAGGGAGAAAAAGTTTCCCCATTTTCCCCAACAGGGAGCCCCAACATGGGCTCCATCCCAGGATGCTGAGATCATGACCGGAGCTGAAGGAAGATATTTACCTGAATGAGTCACCCAGGTGTTCCTTGTATTTTTGATTATAGCCATTCTAACAGGTATGAAGTGATAGTCAAACTTCTAGAGGCATAAAATAGAATGGTGGTTGCCAGAAGATGAAAGGAGGAAGAAATGGGAAGTTTTTGTTCGATGGGTAAAGATACAGTTAAACAAGATGAATAAGCTCTAGACATCTGCTTATAACATAATGTCTATAGTTAGCAATAAAGTATTGTGTACTTAAAAAGATTTGTTACAACGATAGCTCTCGTGTTAAGTGTTTTTACAACAGAAACAAAAAGGGACAAATGAAACTTTGGGAGGTGACAGATATGTTCATATTACCATGACTTTGGTGACAGTATCATGAGTGTATGTATACGTCCAAACTCATCAAATAATATGCATTAAATACGTGCAATTTTTTGCATGTTAATTAACCTCAATAAAGATTTAAAAAAGTATGGAAGTGTGATATTGGTGTTCAAGTGAATAGATGGAAGGAAAGAATAGATACAGTTATTTGAAGAAATGGATGTGGTATGCAATGTCAATAATACTGATGTATATTCAGTATTTTATAATTCTATAATTTTTGTAATACATATTATACACATACACATAAACAGTAGATTTTCAATATACCATACATGACTGTATTATAAGTTGTGGAAAACAATAAAATTAAACTGGACTATGTCCTATATCATAAACAGAAAAAAGTCAATATGGTTTAAACATAAAATATAAAGCATATAATGATAAAAAGATAAATCTTTATATAATATCAAATGGGGAAGGTCCTAACGTACTCCCAAAGGCCAAGACAATTAAATATGTTTTGTTATATAATACTACCTGAAATATATAAACTTATGTCCACAGTATAAATGTGATAAAAATCAAATAACCACCTGTGACAATTTTATTATACAAAGTTTTTAAAAACTCAATAACTCATATTTAAAAATAATTCCAAATCAAATTTTGATAATCAAAAGTCCAAAGTAATTAATTCTAACAAATATTATGTCTATGCAAGTTAGCCTTTAATTATTATTCTCCCTGAATATTTGTTCTAATCTCTTTCAAGTTTTTTTTTTATGTGAGTATAGTTGACAGACAATGTTACATTAGTTTCAGGTGTACAACATAGTGATTCAACTTCTCTGTATGTTATGCTATGCTCACCAAAAGTGTAGCTGTCATCTCTCACCATACAACTCTACTACAATACCACCTGACTGCCTTTTATTCTCATGACTTATTCATTCCATAACTGGAAGCCCACTATCCTTCACCCATTTTGCCATACCACTACTCCTTCCCCTCTGGCAACCATCAGGTTGTTCTCTGTATTTACAGGTCTGATTCTACTTTTTGTTTCTTTGTTTTCTCATTTGTTTTTTGTTTTTCTAGATTTCACATATGAGTGAAATCATGTGGTATTTGTCTCTCTCAATCTGACTTATTTCACTTAGCATAATATCCTCTAGTTCCATCTAAATGGTATGGTCTCATCTGTTATAACTTATTAACATTCAATTTTTTGGTATTCTTAATTTTCAGGTGTATCATTTAAAATAAGGTATCATTTCACTTTTGCTCAGCTTTGTAAATGTTGGGTCAAAGCGCTTATTTTTCAAGTCAAGTTATAAAAATTTACATAATAAACTTCTGCGGTTAGATCATTTACATATGTGATTATTGACATGACAAGGTTTATTGCTATTATTAATGTCTTCTTTCACATAACAAGTAAGTTGCATCAAATAGAAGACAGTAAAATATTACTAAGTTCTTACATAATACTTTAACTCAGACACTTAAGAACAGGTAAAATGAAACTTACTCTCCAAGAAATATAAATTCATATTGATGAGAATTTTAATTCTCTGCCAATAATAATCACATTTTAAAGCCATATATATGTATATAAAATATACATAGATATAGAAATATACATATGCTTAATCATATCAAGATGTCAGAGAGCGCAGATGAATGTCAATAGAATGCACATAAACCTTCTAGTACAGTTGATTAGAGGTTCATTAGCCATCAAGATACATAATTGACCATTTTCATTAGTATTAAAATGCTTCCACTTGACATCCTGTCACTCATGAAGATGAACAGAAAATGCAATTGCATTGGCAATCAACTAATGAGCAATAAAGTATAAAGACCATTTAAGAAAAAAAAATCTAAACATTTATAGCTGATGTAAATAGAAGACAAACAGAACCACCAAGCCATGTACAAAATTCCAAATGTTTAAATAAACCTCACATATTTTAAAAAGTATATACTATGTGTCTTTGTCACGGGCAGGAGGTAATAATCTGAAGGAAACATTTAATATAAAATTTCTTATTTGTTATTGTTTTCCTAAAGTTATAAGTGCTTTATACATATTAAATATTTTAAATCTCATGACTCCTCTACGAGGGCCATATTATTATTTCTATTTTATTGTTGAGGCACAGAAATGTTAAGTAATTTGCACAGTGTCACACAGTATGTGAGGAATGCAACCATTATTCCAACCAAAATAATCTTGTTCCATAAACTGCCCTTAGGCATCATGCTACACTGAATTTCCTTATGTTCTGTAAGGCAGTGCTATTGAGTAGCAGAAGAAGAAGGAAACGTAATCTTGAGGAGGAGGCCTGGTACACACAGACAAGCAGCCTCAAAGCACAGATAATAGCAAATACAAACTAAGAATCTCCAAAAAGCAAGTTAGAGTTATATTCTACATAACAGACAAGAGAAACTAAAAGTCCACAGAGTCTAAATTTAAAATTTGATTAAAAATATATAACAAAAAATAATAATGATAGGCAACAGTAGGGCAGGACCAGGCAGAATAAACAGCATGCTTCACATTTTAGTTTCTCTGTTAAGATCTACAATTGCGTACATCAGGTGAGGAAGTAAATAACTGGTTTACTGGAAAGAAAACATGGCACTAGAAAAAAGACTCCATAAATACTGAAAATCTTTGATAGTGAGAAATGGAAAAACACTATACCTACAAGGGTTTTCTTTTATGTAAATCTTAAAAAAATAAAAAAGAAAGAAAAAAAAAGAAGGAAAGAAAAATAAAAGGAAGAAAGGAAAGAATTAATAGAAATAACTAAAAGAAAGAAATGGAAGAGAAAAAAAGAAAGCAAGAAAAGAAAAACAAAAAAGATAAAGGAAAGAAAAGAAAAAGAAAAGACAGGCTCCAAAGATATTCATCACATTAGATTTCATCTGTCAACCCCAGTGCACATTTCAGGCCTTATAGCTACTACCACCATCTCTCAAATGGGTTAGTCTCTGTATTCTTTACTTTTTACTTGTGTCCATTCCTTTTTACATATGTTGCTTTAATCAAAAGCTGCTCTCTTCAACACCAACTCAAACAGTATATGTACTTAATGCCAAGTCTATTCCTCTCTTACATGAAATCTTTGACTAATTCTAGACCATATATCAGGAATACAGATATTCTTTAGATGACCCTATTCAGTATCTTTTGTGCTCCAGAAAGTGTGAGAAGACTTAAAAATATAAATAACGCTCCAGTTCCTAAAGCTCAAATGTACTCAACCCACTCATGATTCAGACTATAAAATAATCAGAGAAATCAAAGTGCAGTGCACAGGTGATTTTATAGATGTACAGAATACAAAATGAATCATGTCAAAGATTCTCTAATTCATCAAGATGAGTTCAGAGAAAGCTTTCTAAAGTAAACACTGCTTGACCTGAGAAAAACAAAGTGAATAAACACACAAAAATGAGAAACTGCACCACACAATTTGCATACAGCATGTAAGGATTGTATATACAGTTGTATATAAGTAGAAAATTAATCTAAGAAGAGAAAATGAGACAAAGCTTTGCACACTAAGCTGTTTGAACTTTGTACTGAAAGCTTTGGGAAGGCACTGAAGGCTTTGAGCAGGGCAGTGTCTTGACCAAGTTTATTTTTTATTTTAGAAAGGTCATTCTGGAATTAGTATGGGAAATACATTACCCAGGAGCCACCTGAGAGGTAGAAAAAATAGATATGAGTCTTTTCCTGATAAGTTCATATGAGAAGTGGTAGGTCTGAACATCGCTGGGAGAGAGGGAAGGGAGAAAAAAGATTTGCAAGATAATGACTGATAGAACCTGCAACATGTATTGACACGATAGAATGTGTAAATTTTTTTAAAGATTTATTTATTTATTTGATACAGAGAGAGAGATTACAAGTAGGTAGAGAGGCAGGCAGAGAGACAGGGAGAGGAGGAAGCAGGCTCCCTGCTGAGCAGAGAGCCCGATGCGGGCCTCGATCCCAGGACGCTGAGATCATGACCTGAGCCGAAAGCAGAGGCTTTAACCCACTGAGCCACCCAGGCGCCCTAGAATGTGTAAATTGAGCAATATGATGACCAAGATTCTAGCTGAAGAAAATGAAATCAAAGGCAAGTTAGTCACTGAAATAAAGAGTATTGGAGAAATATATTTTCTGAGGAAGTGACAGAGTCTTATTAGAGACATAATGAATTTCAGATATCAGTGGGACATCCAAAATACTTGAGAACAGACTCTTGGCTCTGTGTTTCAGGAGCCAAAAACCATGCCTGCCACATAATAGTGCCTCCATTACAATGTATCGCATGAATGAATGTTGAATGAATATGAAATAGAAATGTGTCACAGCTTGCTCAAGACAAGAGTCATCAGACAAGGTCAGGAAAATAGATGTGTTTAACCAGGAATTGGTTATCTGTGGTAGAGGTATCTGATCAAGGATAGAGCTTCAAGAATAATATCATTAAGTTTAGTAGCAAAAAATAAATAAAAGAGAGGTCCCAGAAAATGGGAGAATATCTAGGAGGCAGTGGTATCCCAAGAGCTGAGGGAAAAGTGATTCCAGAAGGAGGAAATTCCAGGAGTAGTAAGTTTCAGAATAGTTATTTAATAATATAATATCAGGGCAAAAACACAAAAATAAAACAAAGTGGCCTTTTTGCTTGCTAATAAGGATGAAGTTTAGGAATTCAGCAAGAGCTGAATTTTTCTTTTATTTTGCTTCATATGGTACAACTCAACACAATATTCTACAATGTAGCTACTTTAGAAATATATACTTGGTCTTAAAAATAATATCTAAGATGCAATAGGGCAGAGGCAGTACTCAAATCTGATTTGTTGTGGGTGCAAGCGCATGCATGTGCACACACATTTTTAAAAAAGGGCTTTGGATTTACAGAAACCTCAATTCAATTTCCATTCCAGCTGTGTAAACATGGATATCTCTGAGTCGTTTCCTATTTGATACAATTGGCAAAGTAATCCATGCTCCCAGGGAAGTTTTAATCACTATATAAAATAGCAAATATAAAGCACTCAAAGCAATGTTTGAAACTTAGTATATGCTGAGTAAAGAGCAGCTGTTTGTAATGTCAGGGTTTAGAATTTCTCAGTTAAATGCATTCATTGAGAAATCTGAATGCAAACCTATTCTCTCACAGTTTCTGATTATCTGCTTCAATATTCTGAGAAAGACATGAAAGAGGAAAATGAGAAGCACTAGTTCGTACTATGGATTCTCTAAAGTATAGTACTGCCTGGTATTGTAAGCTAGAGCCTTACCTAAAACATGCATAAAGAATTCATTACCAGAAAGAACATAAACTTTCTAATAAACAATGTTGAACATACTCAGAATACAGCATCCAGTCATGAATGAGTAGATGAAAGTTCCTTCTTCCCTGACCTTCTTTCTTCTTTCATTAATCCCTCTTTTCTCCCACCTCTCTGATACATCTACTGGTATCAACTGCCCCATCTTCTTACCTCTTGTGGTCAGATTCCAAAAGACCATTCTCTCTTGCTTTTTCCAAACAGTGATGACTCCTGGCATTCCCCCATATAAATCAGCTTGTGCCGTCTTTCTTCAGACTGTATCTTCTGTAAGACAAATCCAAAATTAATTTTTTCATGTATACCTTTCAAGTATTATTTCAAATACTCAAGTATTACTATGTTAAAAGACTCTACCACCACAGGGTTATGTGAAAATCAACACCATGGACAGAGATTATCATTGCATCACAGCGATTAATAAAATAAGAAATCTTACAAAGGTCATAGAAATGATTATTTTAGAAAATCTCAGTCTTTACTAGTACATAAGACTAAATAAATAGTATTATTAAAGTATTATTTAAGTTAACTTAAATATAATATAATATATGAAAACTATAATGAGTCTCTCTTTTTTATTTTTTTTTATTTTTTTATTTTTAAGTAATCACTACACCCAACGCAGGGCTCAAACTCACAACCCTGAGATCAAGAGTTGCACTGTTTATAGACTGAGCCAGCGAGGCACCCACATAATGGGTTTCTTAATCAATTTTCCTTCTCCAAAGACTTGTTCTATTTTTTTTTTAATCTTGATTGCCTCTTGCTAATCCTCATCTGAATATTACTGATTTACTTTAATCCTGGTACTTGGATGTGCATTCTTAAACCGGAATCCTTATTTCTCTTTGTAAAAATGATTCTCATCTGTTACGAGATGGGTCAAATTCCTTTTAAATGTAGTTTTTTTCAATTGCCTTCCTAAAATATTTTTTTGCTATACATTCTGCAAAAACCCTGCAGCCCATTGCATTATAACCTGGGAATGGCTCTCTTCATAGATTGCTTAACATAGATTGACCTAAATACTATGCCTTCATGATTTATATTCTTCTTCTCTGTATGGTTGTTGTTGTTTAATGAACAGGGCATTTGGGCAGAAACATGGAAACAAGATCTCTATTGCATGGTACCTCAAAATGCCTCCTTAGATTCCCCGTGATGAATGTGTTCCTACTGGGTTTTCTTTAACACAAAATTGGTACATAGAAAACAACTGACAAATATTTTTAACACAGGCCAATCCAGAACAATTTAAAATGGATAAAATGTAGGAATTAACCTAAGATTTAAAAAATACAGAATATATTTTAGGTGTTTTATGGTTACAAATGTGTAATTTTTCTTGCTGTTTTTAAAAAAGATGCTTTGAAAGTGACTTCTAACCGAAGTTACTACACAGTGCAAAGTGCATCATTTAACCCTGTTAAAATAACAGCAAAAATGTATTTGATGTTAATGAATCACCCTCAAGAGATGGAAGTAATACACGGCAACACCATGGTGTTACTCTCATAAGTATTCTGACATTTCAGCATGAAAATTTAACACTGAACTTTGATGATTCTTCATTTCTTCCATCTGTTTTCCTGGTTGGCTGATATTGTTTATTTCTTCTGTTTTGTTCACATTTGTTTTCTGGAAGATTTTAATAGCCTATTAGTTCCTCCCCCATCCCAGTTTGTATGCTATTTAATTGAAATAAAATCCAACTTCATTTACAATGAAATGACTAAAAATGGATGTTTTTAGGTGACGTAAAATCTGATTTAAAACAAAGAAAGCTTGTTGGCAGTCACAGCAATCTGGCACTCAATGATCTCTCCAAGTTGCACATTTAATTAGAGGGGAAACTCATTAAAGTATCTGGGAATACTAAGATGATGCTATGATTTTAAATAGCTGAGTCCAGCCCTTTGAAGAGCAGTTGGCTGAGACTGTCAGCACCTTCCTTGATTGTTTATGTCTTATCTACAGACACAAATATTCAGAAACATCCTTGTGTGATACATAATCATTAAGAAAATCCTGTGTAAATTGAATATTTTATACTCAGTCCCATTCAGAACAGCATGTTACAGAAATGGGATACACAAAGCAACGTATATTTTTGTTCAAGTAGTACATCTGAGGCATAACAAATAAATGATACTAATATTAAAGAGTTGTTCTTAAATTTTCCTCGGTGTTGCAAGGTAACAAAGAAATTATTGTCAAACTGTTCAATATTTCCTATGGAAAATCCTTATAAGGTAGCATGGGAAGTAGAATTATAATTAAATAAGTTTATTATTTTAAAGCAAAATAAAACAACTCAAATATAAATAAAATTATGTGCTTACTATTATTTAATAAAACATGTTTTGTAATTATTTGATGAAGTATTTTTCCGGGCACCTGGGTGGCTCAGTGGGTTAAAGCCTCTGCTTTCGGCTCAGGTCATGATCTCAGCATCCTGGGATGGAGGCCCGCATCAGGCTCTCTGCTCAGCAGGGAGCCTGCTTCCTCCTCTCCCTGTCTCTCTGCCTGCCTCTCTGCCTACTTGTAATCTCTCTCTCTGTGTCAAATAAATAAATAAAATCTTAAAAAAAAAAAT
>LNAC01000355.1:3148075-3197527 GCA_002007465.1 Ailurus styani
AAATAAATAAAATCTTTAAAAAAAAAAAGTATTTTTCCTTCCAAAACAGCAAAATGAATCACAAAGAAGATACAAACATTCACGTGGAGAGCATAATAAAATCCATTTTTATTTAAAAAGAAACATCTCCTATAAGTTTAAACTCTATCAATTAAGTATACTACTATTCTAAAATATATTGAGAGAAATGAAAATATCAAAAATTTGCCTAAAAAAGTAATATATTAATCGACACACCAATTTTATAAAATTAAAGAATCTGTATTTTTCTGTTATACAAATTTAGATATGAGAGTTTGAGATTTTAAGAAGGTTGGCAAAAAACATAATGTGTCCTTCAAATACAATTTTATTTTTAGAACAAAAATTTTTTTAAAAGCCGATGAATAATATCACCACTCATTTTGAATATATTTCAGTGAATGAAATTTCCACTTTAGCAATCACAGACATATCACACTATATAATATGATGCATGTAATGCACTTAACCTAGTTATGCTCTCATAATCTCTAAACTCCAATGTGTCTTATTATTATTAAGAAATTTACTATACCCACGTTTCTGCGCAAAAATCCAAAATTGACTTCCATAATACTAAGTAATATATAGAATGAAATAATTTTTCTAATAACAAAAGAGCACTGAACTAGGAATAAGAAATGCCTACACTAAATTCTTAATTCTACTATTTACCCATTATGACTTACATAAATCATTTAACTTTTTAACTTTTCACTTTTTCTCTGTGAAATATAGATAAAAATAATTTTCAAACATATTTGACAAAGATTCTGTTAATTATGGGTATAACATTCATGTAAACTGTATACTGCTATACAACCTAACACCTCTTTTCTAAAAAATCATCCCTATTATTTTATTCTCTGAAGTGCACATGCCACAAATGGAAGAATAAAACTTTTATTTATAGTATCTCCCATTTCTGCATGCCAAGCACTTAATATGCATTATATTTTTTCATTTTTATATCATTAAAAATAATATTATAAGACATATATTTTTGCTTCCCATCTTTTGTGTTAAGAAAAAAATAACTAAAACTCAGAAATGTTAAGCTGTATGTTCAATCTCTCAAGCTAAAAAGAGCCAATCACATATAAACTTATGTTCAGAACAAATGAAATTTTCTCAAATAGATACCAAATCCCTAATCATTATTGATTTTTTTAAAAAATGAGGCAATATATCAGAATGAATGCTATATTCACCTTGCAATATCTATAGTCTCTGGTTCTCTGTTGTCAAGTGTGTCAAGTGTTTTGTTGATCACTCCGGGAATGACAATAATGACAATGTATCATATTGCTACCAATTGTCCTGGATGCCAGTATTTGAGAAATGCCAGTCCTGAGATTTTAAAAACTCATTCAAACAAACAAACAAACAAACAAACAAAACCCAATTTATTTATCCTTTCCCCAGCTTTATGTGCTTTCAAAGTAAATGTAGAGAGACTTACTTTTGAATTTCATAGAATTTTTAGATCACATTTGGGTGACCTGGTTATGTGAACTTGGTGACCAATAAAGAGCTTAACAAGATTCACTGGAAGAAAGCTCAGCTGCAACTGTCAGATTCAAGACACTTGGAGATTTAGGACACTATGTTTAAATACTACTGCCTAGCCACTACTGCCCAGTAATCTGAAATACAGTTTGAAAAGAGTTTTGTCTCAAGGATAAAAAAAGAATTGTTCTCTAGATTCCAACAAATTTACATAGTTATGACCCCACAGAAAGAGGTATAGGTAAGTTCTTTCTTTACCAGAATAAAGTTATCCCTGATAAAAATTCTTTGTGCAGAAAATATAATGAATACCCCTTAATTTATTCCAAGAGATCTTATCCTCTAACTTTCTCTTTTCTCTGACTTTGGTTTTTTCTCTACTTTCTAACCTTTATCATTTGGTTCAATTTCAATGAGTTTCTACCTGTTTCTGTTTTTGTTGTTGTTGTTGTTGTTTTAATGATTCACCTATTTTATATCACCTTGCCTAAATTGTAAACTTTAATGTCTTATATACTGGGAATATATTCAGAGTAGTGTAAAGGTAATAGTAATCATTCTAATTTTAAATAATAAACAAATAAATTACTATTGTTAAGGGAGGGTTGTAGGCAGGGATATGATTTTGCAAGGTAAATTTGTCTAGATCCCTGTTCTAAGAGTTTCCCTACCACCAAAAAGCAGTTCTCAGACACCAGCAGGATGTCTAAGAATTCAACTAAATTCTGATACTATCTATCCAGAGATAGTGTCAGATTCCACTGGTTAAGAGTTCAGTATACAAGACTGCCTCCCCTTACCCTCACAATGTCAGATACCAATCACAAGCCCAGGTTGTTACCTGTACTTCTGACCCATTAGTTATAAATTAGAGGTTCCCATGACTTCTTCCTTGACTTTATTTAATTTGCTAGAGCAGCTCATAAAACTCAGAGAAAGATGTTACTTACTGGATCCCCAGTTTATATAAAGGGACATATCTCAGGAACAGCCAGATGGAAAACATTCATAGGGCAAGGTAAGGTGAAAGGGCACGGAGCTTCCATGTTCTCTGCGTGCACCACTGTCCCACCACCTCCACAGGTTCATCTATTTATAAGCTCTTTAAACCCAATCCTTTTCAGGTTTTAAGATTTTATTACATAGGCATGATTGATTAACTCATTGGCTGTTGGCAATTGATTCAACCTCCAGTTGGTCCCTTCCCCAAGGGTGAAGGGATAAGATGGAAAGTTCCAATCCTCAACACAAGGTTGATTCTCCTGGTAATCAGCCTCCATCCTTAAATGCATTCCAAGGGTCACCTCATTAACATTAAAAAAAACACCTGTATTGCTTTCATTACTTAGGAAATTCCAAGGGTTTTAGTAGCTCTGTGCCAACAAGGGGGAGAAAGATCAAATGCATATTTCCTATTATAAATCACAGTATCACAAAGGTTAGAGAATAAAGGAGAGAACATAATCTATGGGATGATGAAGTACCAAAATATGAATAAGTCTTTGAAAATGCTTTATTCGTATTAAAAAATCAGAGAGAAAATCAGCACATATATCTGGGACTGGAATGACCTCTGGCCAGTACTCCTCACTGTAGTGTCACTTAACTTACCACTGGAAAAGAACAAGAGCAAAATGTCGAAAACCTCAAAAACACACACAATGGGAAAACTTGAAGAAAACATCACCTCATATAAGACCAATATTGCATGATTTAAAAAGAAAAGAGGCCACGTAGTAGCACCCTTTGTCTCACCATCTGAAAGTGAGAACTGGAAATTTGTAAATTCTGCACTTCCATTATTTCTTTTCCTTCAAAATCAAAACTTGTGAAAATCAAAATAATGTCAATAATGCTACCAGTAATGTGCTTGATTACCACTGTATCCCCAAGTATTCACATCTATTTCTTCATTATTTTTTATAGGGTCTAAATCTTAGAAAACCACTTGGCTTGAATTATCTTTAAATGTGGTAGTCTTAAGCAAAGCAAAATTACTGAGTGCAAAGACAAGAAAAGCTCTGCTAAAAGTGCAATATACAGGTTAAATAATTTCACTTCTAAGACTTGAAAGATAACAGCAATCAAAATCAGATGTAAAGGTAAAAAAAGAGTAGTAGTTCCTCAATATAATTACCCATATAGCATTATAAAAATGTTTAAATCAACTGTTGGGTAGCCACAGCACAAAATGATATCAACATGTGAATTGTGTTTTTATAAAATATATCATGATTTTAGAAAATATCCATGAGTTAACATCATAAAAAATATGAACCTATGTACTAATAAAATTTACATGTAATAGTGTTTCTAGAAAAATATATGGAAATGTATCAAAATTATTATAGCAGATGTTTTTGATGTGGGAACATTAGTACTTATTCATTTTTCATAACCTTTTGGTGTTTCCAAAATTTTATTTCATAATCCTGTGTTTTATAATCAAATAACAGCATTGTTGAATGCCATTATTAGTCCATAAAATTTTTTAAAAGAGCAAACACATTAGCATACGGCTTCTTGTGAGAAAAATTATCCTGAAATGTAAGGAATCAGTGGAATAATTTCAAAAAGTTTTCTCTGACACATTAGTCCTTTGATTATAAGAAAAAATACAGAGTAATATTGTTGAATAAATTAAAAGCAATCATAGTTAAAGTAGGGACAATATGTTTTGAAAGATAGAAAATTTAGAAAGAAAATAAGCAAAGAGGAAAAGAGCATAAAACAAGATGCCAGTTTAAAACCACACAAATTTGTGATGATGATAAAATTAAAGTTATTAAATTCTCCAATTAAAAGAAAAAGATTCTTTTAAACCAAAGTAACAGCTGGGTTAAAAATAACTGATAGTAATGATAAAAATTTATCAGATACATGTAAACCTAAAGAAACCTTGGAATACAATAATTTAACTCATTATGTCAAAATATATAATTTAAAAGTTAAAAGAAGTAAAATTTTATTAAAACCATGAACAAGGAACCAGTAAGATGGGTAAAATAGATACAAAGAGCACAAAAATTATCAAAAATGCTAGGTTAGGCCCAAAACCAATGAACTTTCTATGGCATAATTAAATATATATATATATATATAATTATAGATTGATAAATAGATATGTATGTATACACACTATATAAGCTTTATATATAATAAATATTAATTATAAATATATAATTTAAAATATGTTTTATATATATTGTTTGTTTTTATTTTTTCTTTACAACCTACCAATTAACCAAGCATATCTCATGCCTGGTATCCAATGTAAGAGTAAAGTTAAAAAGAGTTTTGTGGGTTTTTTCCCAAAGGGCCACATGCAGCCCAATATTTATAGCAGCACTAGCAACAGCAGGCAAATTATGGAAAGAGCCCAAATGTCTATTGACTATTGAATGTATAAAGAAGAGGTGGTATGTATGTATGTATGTGTGTGTGTGTGTGTGTGTGTGTATATATATATATAATGTATATACATAAATAATGTATATATACATATGAATATTACTCAACCATCAAAAAGAATGAAATCTTGATATTAGCAACAACGTGGATAGAAGTAGAATGTATTATGCTAAGTGAAATAAGTCAGTCAGAAAAAGACAAGTATCATAGGATTTCACTCATACATGGAATTTAAGAAACAAAAGAGATGAACATAGGGGAAGGGAAGGAAAAGCAAAATAAGATAAAAACAGAGTGGGAGGCAAACCAGAAGAGACTCTTAACTACTGAGAGGGTTGCTGAGGGTTGCTGGAAGGCAGCTGGATGGGGGTTTGGGATAATTGGGTGATGGACATTAAGGAGAGAACTTGTTGGGATGACCACAGGGTGTTAAATGTAAGTGATGAATCACTAAATTCTACTCCTGAAACCAATACTACATTATATGTTAACTAACTTGAATTTAAATAAATTTAAAAAAGACCTACTCTTTTAGCAACTTTCAAATATGAAATACAGTGTTATTAATTATAGTCACCACGCTGTACCTTACATACCTATGACATTTATTTTACAACTGAAAGTTTGTACTTTTTGATCCTTTTACCCATTTGCCACTCCATCAACCCCCACCCACAGCCTTGGCAACCACAAATCTGTTCTAACTATGAGCTTGTTTTGTTTAATAGTTATAGTCTAATAAAAAAATTAAATAGTCATTGTCAGGTCTGTTAAACAATGTCTGGGTTTGACCTCTAATGAATATGCTCCCCCACTTCACCTTATTTTCAAGTCTGGGATAATTCTCAATTATAAAGTAAAGACCATGGAATAAATTCAATAGAGCGAAATATTAGTTCATATTAGAACTATGAAAAAGGGTAAATACAGTTTTAGTAGGCTGCATATTTGAGTCGTCTTCAAGAAATTAAATAAATAATTAGACTAAGATAACATTAAAAGTTCAATAATTCTATTGTATGCATATGTATGAATTTACACATATATAAATCAAAACATTTATATATCAATAGTATTAATCATTCAATAGTATCAATAGTAGTAATACATTATGTATGCATATATACACACATATATAAACCCCACACATATATTAATACATGATTTTTACCCTAGAGTGAAAAAAATCATCTTTTAAAAATATTTGATATTCTTTTAAAGAGTTTCCTGGAAGTAAGGCATGGTTAGCTCATGATTATTTTTTCCAATCCTGCTGCTTAAAAACTAGGGGCTATTTATTCCATTTCTGGCAATATTTCTTTGAAGTTTTAATTTCCTAGTATTATTATTTTTTTAAAGATTTTATTTATTTATTTGACAGAGAGAGATCACAAATAGGCAGAGAGGCAGGCAGAGAGAAGAGGAAGCAGGAAGCAGGAAGCAGTCCTGAAGTGGGACTCGATCCCAGGACCCTGAGATCATGACCTGAGCCGAAGGCAGAAGCTTTAACCCACTGAGCCACCCAGGTGCCCCTCTAGTATTGTTAAAATTTGCTATTTCCAATTTTAGTTTTTAAATTATATATGCTCATGATTACAAATCTGAGTCATGAGGAAATTATTTTAATGAAAGCAGTTGTTTTTTATTTCACTCCTCCTTATGTATGATCAGGCTTCCCAGAACAATATCACTTTACTAATTTTGTTTTATTTCATTTGGGTATCAATTCATAAAATAAATTCATATATTTTGTGATTTATTCACCTTAGCATTCTCACTCTGATCAATGTGGATTTAACTCATATAATCACTCATCACCACAAGGACTTCTCTCCACCTCTATGTTCTTTACTGCTACTATTACATTCATGACTTTAGATTCCATTCTCTATCATTGTGTTGTGGTGGTTTTCTATTATCGATAGAGAGAATCCTTTAGCTTGATTATTATAGGTGTTAGGCATAGAGGAAAAGCTGAAAATTTTTTTCTTAGAATGTCTGAATTTTGTTTATCTTTAGATTATTGGACTTTAGTGAATGTAGGATGCTGTCTGTTGTACATTTCCATAATCCTGCCTTTGATTGCTGTGGCTGAGGACGCTGGGCCATAAATAGGATCTTACTGATCTCTTCAGTGGTCATTTTGAATTTGACAAGACAGTTCATTTTTCATTTGGTGAGATTTTTATACTGATTTTACACTACCCAAAGGTGCTGATAATTTATCATCACATGCTGGCAGCAACAAAGACAAACGATTCAGGAATGGCACAAATATGGCATAATTCCTCAAGATAAATTCTCGTAAAATTCTAGGGGCATTTTTATAAACTGTCTTTCATATTGCTAAAGTTGTGGCTATTATGCCTCTCTTCTGTAACTCTTGTCTTTCTTGCTTCATGTATAGGTTGATTGGATAAGTTGAAATCCATCAAAAATATGTATATGTTTTTAAATTATGTAAATATAATTCACTGCAGAGACACAATGTGGCAGACAAATTCTGGGATGGCTCCTCATGAAGCCTAATTCCTGATGTCAACTACAATCTCCTCCCCTTGAGCGTAGGCAAAACCTGTGACTTGCCTCAAACTAGTAGAACTTAGCAATGTTCACGGGATGTCTTCCCATGATTGTGTTTTATTACATAACTCCATCTTTCCAGTAGAGTCTTCTTAGGACTCACTTTTGCTGGCTTTTTGAAGTGACCAAGGCCAGAAACTATGGGTAGCCTGTCTGAGCCAAAAATGTCTCTAGGAACTGAGAGTAACCTCCAGCCACTAGCTAGCAAGAATCCCGGAACCTCAGTCCTACAACTGCAAGTTGCATTACGCATTCTGTATAAAGTGAATTTTTTCATACATTCATCTTGATCAGCACTGAACAGAACGATTCAGTTTGGAAGTTTCATATTTCCTTTATCACCCTAGAAAGTCCCTTCTGTTATTTCCAAGGTAGTAGAAAAATGGACCCCAAAGATATCCACATCCTTGGATATAATCCTTGGAATAACTTTATATTATATAATAGGTAGTGTTTTAGGAAGGGGGTAGTTCTTGGCCTCATGGAGTGTATATCTTGGTGCCAGCAACGGATTAACAGACATTTGATTAATATTTAAATAATTATTTATTGGGCAGTTAACAAAAATGACAAAATGAAAGCAGATGAAAGGGTAGAAATGTGGTTATTTTAGACAGGTGTTAAGGAGGCCTCTAGGAGTATCAGACTTGAAGCAAAGACTTGAAATCAGGGAGAGAGGAAATTTTAGTGCTATCTGGTATAAGATTGTTCCAAATTGAAAGATCCCCAGTGGAATATCAATAGGATCCCAGCATGTTTTGTATATTATGGAAAAGAAAGAAGCCAATTTGAGATAAACTAAGTAGGGAAGACAGTTGTAGAAAAGATAGTCAGGTGTGGCTTTTATTTTAGATGTCTTGGAAAGCCATTACACTTAGAGTAGGTTTCTGAGCAGAAGTATGACAAAAAATTACTTTTTCTTATAAGGATGACTGTTATGGACTGTAATCGTGTTCCCCCAATTCATATGTTGAAGTCCTGAACCTCAGAACCTCAGAATGTGACTGTATAAAAGAGCCTTTAAAGAGATAATCAAGGTAAAATGAGGTCATATGGATGGTCCGTAATACAACAGGACTGGTGTCCTTGTAAGAAGAGGAAATTTGGACATACTGGGAGACACCTAGGCTGCATGCGCACACAGGAAAGATCATGTGAGGATGTAGTGAAAAGGTGGCCATCTGCAAGCCAAGGAGAGAAACCTCAGATGAAAGTAATCCTGCTGACACCTTGATCTGGGGCCCTCTAGTTTCCAGAATTGTGTGATTTGTAAGATAATAAATTTCTGTTGTGTAAGCCACCTAGCACACGGTATTTTGTTATGGAAGCCCCAGCAACCTAATACAATGTCTCTGGTTAATATGTGGAAAACATGTATTAGCAAGGTAAGTTCAGAAGCAGTACAGGAGTGAGATATTGATGACACGGGCCAGAGAAGTAGTGAAACATGGTGAGAGGTAGGTATTAGAGCCATCAGGTTCCTTGACAAAGCAGATGTAGCATATGAGATTAATTAAGGCTTCAAGGAAAGGCTAATCCAAGGGTTTTGCCCATCGCTATGTTTCATTCTTATTCCATGTTGAAATTAAGATTAATTTTCTGGTTTAAAATATGTTTTAACAAGCAGTAGCCTTGTTCATTTGTTTGTTTTTAAGAAATACCTTTCACTAATGGAAATTTGCCTTACACATTATACATTAAAATAGGAGTCAAATAATATTAGATTTAGTTAATCTCACCTCTTCGCGGTGAAGTTATTAGACAGCCTAGTTGGAAATATATTCACTGAGTGACAGTATGGCAAGGCTCTTTTCAGGTTTGAAAAGTTTGGATGAATTCCAGAGATCAATGTAGAAATTAATTGCTTACAGTTTCTGGCACAAGTCTTCTCATCAGCACTGATTTTTCAAACAGCCATCATAACAGGGCACTGCTTGCCAAGGGAAGGATCCTGACAGTTTTGCAATTAGAGAGGACTGGGGGGTTGATCTGTTGGTCTTAGGAAGAGATATGCACAGTGCACAAATTACGTGCAAAGGCAAACTAACAAGAGTGTTTTAAAAAGAATTGTTTAACATTCTATTCATTTAACTTCTCTATCATTCATTTCATCTCTTCCATTAGGGACAGACTTGAAAATAATTAGACATAAATATTTCTGAGCTTAGCTATTTTTTGTATGTGTTTTCACAACATTATACTTACAATTTAATCATTCCAGAAATTATGGAAAATTGATTTTTATGAAAATAAAGCAGCTGGTGATATAAATCATGTTTACAGAATTGAGTAATTTATAACACCTAAGGCATTGCATGTGGTGAACTTTAACTCAAAGTGATAATAGAAAACCTCACCCTATCCTCTGTAGGTTTTAAGAAAAATGCCCTGTGCTATGAAGGAATACAGAAAGATGGTTTGTGTGTTATAAATTAGATTTAAATTATTTATGAAACATTAACTTTACTACCTCATTATTCCACATTAACTTTCAATTTATTCACCACTAATCCTGATTATATAGCTAAATAACTTTTGTGATATATAAATATTATTTTCCAAATAGCTATATTTATTTAATTCTCACACACATTCTCATACACACATGCACACTCCAATTTTCAGTCTTTACTCTTATATTTCATCTTTATTTTTCTGTCACTCAAGTTAATTTTCATTTAGAATACTAGTAGTAGTAGTAATAGTAGTAGTAGTAGTAGTAGTAGTAGTAGTAGTAGTAGTAATCTGCTACTTATCTCCTTTTGTGGGGGTTAAGTGAAAATTCTGGGAGGACATTATACTACCAAATAGTAGAAGCATGTGCAGTCCTCATGTCATTTGTGTATATGCACATCAACCAATTCATTGACATGTATCATTCATCTGTATGTCTCTACTTTGTCACTGCGAGTGTGTTCTTTACCATTGTCTATAAAGGCACTTGGGTCCAGTAGCTCTCTCTGCTCATCTCATGCTATAGTTAAGAGTCAGTCTGATACTTCTAAGTCCCACTGAGATATGAAAATCTAAGAAGCCCTTTACAGCTTAAAGTGACTAGGTTCATAATTGCCATTTTTTTTTAAGGCTTGTTGAATGCCTATAGAAAGGCGGGAACAAATCTTCCTTCCTTCAATTCACAGGATACTGGCCCTTCTTTGGAACAGGCTGCTCAATTATTTGCTCCTTCTTTTGCCTTTACCCAGGAGACTATTTTGTAGTCTTCAACGGAAGTCTACATACTTATGGATCCCTTATTATAACCTCTGAATATTTACCACATATTCTGCCTATGAATAGAGTCTTTCAAAATTGCTTGAGTTCTTAGAAACCAAAACATTTTTTAAAAACTTTTTATTTTTAAAATTGTTTTTGGTTACATCCCTTCCCTGGGAAAATGAGCACTAAAAGTCTTAAGCCTGGATGAGAATTAGGCAGAAAAGTATGAAAAGTAAAATTTAAAAAAAAGACCATATATTACCATCATTGGAAAAATTAAAAACATATGTTTGCAATGCAGAATTATGCTCATTTTGCAAAACTTTCAATGGTGTTTCTGGTGTACATTATTTTTAATGTATATAGAATATATAATATGTAAAGGAGAGTCCATTTTCTTGATTTTAGGTGTGGATGAAAACAATAAATAACTGGTGTCAAGTAGTTCTGCCCTGAAGCCAGGGAAAGAATCACCTCTGCAGAATAAGCTAAACAGATATTGAAGGGAACGCTCAGAAATAGCCTGTCACTACTTCCATGTTTTGTTTTGTTTTTTTCTTTAAAGATTTTATTCCTTTATTTGACAGAAGAGAGAGCACAAGTAGGGGGCAGAGGCAGAAGGAGAGGGAGAAGCAGGCTCCCCACTGAACAAGGAGCCCGATGTGGGGCTCCATCCCAGAACACTAGGTCTATGACCTGAGCCAAAGGCAGACACTTAACTGACTGAGCCACTCAGGCACCCCTACTTCCATGCTTTATAAGAAAAGTAAATCTATGCCTGAAGAAATTAAACAAGGTTGTTTGTAAATATGTATAAATGTATATGCTTATATTCATGTAGATGTAGATATAGATGAATCCTTTGTATAGCCAAGGATGGTTTAGATTGTGTGCGCTTTGTATTTTCTCTCCCTTCTCAGACTGAACTCAAGGGGTATGAGAGGAAGTGCATCTGTCCATATCGAGTCAATTGAAAGGCTTCAAAATAATCTTTGGAAGAGCTTGCCATGAGTCCACTGAAGTCCAAAGGACATCTGACTCCATTGGTCAACTCTAAGGTAAGAAATGGTTACCAGAGTTGCTACTACTTAGCAGCACAGTGTGGATAGCTGGCATTCCCAGAAACAGACTGGGTAAGGATGCCTGTAATTCTCCTGTGAACCTTGCATAAGGACTCAGACAGGGCCATCTCTAATAGAAATACTGGGGTTCTAGGATACACAGGTATTGGTACCATTATCCAGGGGGCTGTAGAAAAATTGCCCAGAGAAGACACTACTCACTTGACAAAGTGAACTAGTGGAGATGCCCAATAGTGCAATTCTCTAGAGAACCCAGAGAGAGCTCTGGGTTCTAGAACTCAGAACCCAAAACCATATAGAGAAGTACCATCTAGAGAAAGCAGCCAGAAATTCTGAACCTATAATATATAGCTTGCTACATTTTCCAATTACAGGTTAAATTCTCAGTCATGTGAAATCATTCCCTGTGTCTTCATTGCATTCTTGCAATTACCCTTATCATACTGAAGGGGGCAAAACAGCAAATAAGAAGGAGAGATGTACAGCAAATAAGTGAGAGAACAACCATATGTATATGGGATTTAATCCAGAGGGAGCTATTAAAAGGTTAATGGATGAAATGAAAATGTTTACTTTATATTATCAAGTCTAGTTTATTTGAAATACTTTAAATACATATAAATAAATATATAAATATATATTTAAATACTTTATATATAAATACTGTAATAATTCATGGACTCTTACAGAGTCTGATTTATTCAAAACTCTTCAAAAATATATATTATAAATGCATGCTACTATTTGCTTCTACTATTAAGCATTTGTTTCCTGGGACACGTGGGTGGCACAGTTGGTTAAGCATCTGACTCTTCGTTTCACCACAGGTCAGAGATTGAGCCCCATGTTGGGTTGGTTCTACGCTCAGCCTGGCATCTGCTTGGGACTCTCTTCCCCTCCCTCCCCCTCCCCTCTCTCTTTCTCTCTCAATAAATGAATAAATTTTTAAAACAAACACATGTTGCCTTGGGGCGCCTGGGTGGCTCAGTGGGTTAAAGCCTCTGCCTTTGGCTCAGGTCATGATCTCAGGGTCCTGGGATCGAGGCCCACATCGGACTCTCTGCTCAGCGGGGAGCCTGCTTCCTCCTCTCACTCTGTCTGCCTCTCTGCCTACTTGTGATCTCTCTCCCTCTCTGTGTCAAATAAATAAATAAAATCTTTAAAAAAATAAATAAACAAATGTTACCTTTATACAACTGTATATTATAGACTTTAATTTTTAAAAAAAAGTTACCTGTGTCCCTGTCTCCTCTTTTCACTAGATTATTTGGGCAAAAGAGGAACTAATCATTTCCCAGGGCAGTTCTAGGATACAACTGCTTTTTTGTGCCATATTTGTCTCTCCTGCGTTCACTCTACTATAATCATGGCCGGAAAGATCAGAATTGTATTATCCTCCCCATTACCGGCCTCACCACTACAACTTCAGCAGAAGAGTGAAGGTTGGTATTTGGTCACTGGTTTGTGCTATTTTTGCTACCAATACCATCATTCAAGTCTTTCTTGGTTATACCAGATTTTACTGAATAATTAAGGCAATGGATCAGTTTTACTATACAATAGGACAAACCACCTAAGTAAACATATTTCTAATATGAATGAAAAGTTAGCTGACAACCTCTCTCAAAGAAATTCAATAATTTCTAGCTTTCTAGTCATTGCCTAGTCTCTCTCTCCTTTTGATTTGCATCTATTCTCTATGCTTTGTGTATGTGTACTCCAAAAACATTGTTCATGTATAGAGAAATTTATCTTTGTTCTTTTGTCCCCCCCAACTTATGCTTTGTCAAATTGCATCCTCAGGACTTTATTCCCAGGCAGCTTAATTTCATTTTAATGAATAATTTTTAAAAAGTCCTAGGTATATACACATGCATTTCTATGTTTGTAACTTTAATACAGATACAAGTATCAAGTAGAGAATCATTTTTCATTTCTGTTATATCAAAGCATTTCTCTTTTTTATATTGTATTAAATCTCACCTTCTTTTACCTTTACCAGCAGCAGTTATCCTATATACAGCAGAAATTATAATTGATATAGGTAAATATTTTTAAATGATCTTTAGCAATCCTAATAGTATAAAATGTCCATTATAGTATTGGTTAGAATGCTCACAGGAAACAGATGGTGATCTCAAATGGTATAAATGAAGCAAGTTTAATGAAACACTATCTAAGGAGGTGAAGACAAGGTTAAGGAAAGCAGCAAGGGATGGTGAGTCACTACAGTGCCAGCAATAGCAGTCAGCCATTCTCACCCTTAGAGGTGGTGGGGGATGCAGAACTAGTGGTTATCACATCTGATTGCTGCAGCTTTAAAAAAAAAAAAAGTAGTGAACAACCACTTCCAAAGTGCAGCCAAACAGATTAAAGTGAGCCAGTTTAATAAATGACCTTACTTCTTTCTTCAATTGTCCTTGAACCCCTTCCAGGGCTGCCCATTGGGCAATTCTCCTGGATGATGAAGATCAAGAGGCTTTCTCAGTTGTCATCACTTAGAAGCCAGTTGGTCAATGTTTGTAGCAAGATAGAGTACATGGAAGAATGGACCTGGAGACATAAATGGAAAATAATTTGTACAACCCACCTTTTTCTCCCATTAACATCAACTCAGATACTTCGTCTGGATGGAAGACTCAGGTAAGTTAGCAGAGGAAAGGAAATGATGAAACCAAATAAAAAAATGGTTGCTTTTTATTTATTCCATGTTCCCCTTACCCTCTGTAGGCATATACACTGGTTGGGAAATTTTTAGGTAGAGAATTAACTTGACACAAATCTTCATCCCACGGGACAAGGTCTCCATGCTTGTGTCCTTACCAGGTTGACCACCATTATTGAGTCCAGGGACGTAGGAGGAACTTAAGAGGAACTTAGTTAATAATATAGTGATATAGTTGTTCCTGACACTACTGGGGAGAAGCTACTTAATTTTCCCTTAATAATCAGGATGAATCACCTTGGCCAGCACATTACCTCCTCTCTGTTCGTTCAGTAGCAGAAACATCAAATAAGAGACATAACTGTATTTCCTAGTGAAAGTATTCCTTCTAGCATGTTAGGAGACCTAAACATAACAATCCCAAGATCACAGAAGTAGAATGCAAAAATTTCGTAAGTGGGTTAATAGAGTAACAAGAGGGATGAGTCATGGCACTCTTGACCACTCCCAACCATGGATCCCAGGGCTTTGCTGTCTTTCTGTGGAGGAGATCACACTGAATATTGGGTCATGGATTGAAAGTCAGAGTGATTATATTTCCCAGTTTACACCAGGCGATGTCAGTTCAAAACTTTTGTTTCCCCTTTCCCTCTGAAAAATGTTCTGGTTTACACAGTAAGTTAAACAGTTACATTATTACAGGCACATAATGCATGTTATAGAACAGCTCCCTATACTTGTAGGGAATTCTTTTTGTCTACAGACATCATAGCAAATTCTGCAATAAGCCATTTTAAAATCTTACCAGGTCAGCTGCTTCTAGGTGATAGAGTACATTAAGACAAATGAATTCTTGTCTTTTCCCACAGCCCCACTTTTTAGTGTTTATATTAATTCCCTGGTTGAGGGCTATGCTTTCAAGATACCAAGGCAATGACTAAAACATTACTACCAAATGTGAAGCTTGTACCTTAGTGCTGATTGCCAAACTACCAATTACCAGACCAGGACTAGATTTAATTCAGAAACTGAGAAAAAAACATTAGAATATATTATATAATTTTGACATTGCTACTTTATGCAAGCACATTATTGATGGGCCCATCTCTGAAAATATTATATATCCATTAGAGCTCTACAAACTTATGCAGTAAATCAAATACTTATTATACATAGTAGGCCCCATTGTGCCATCTAATATTTTAAGATTAGTTTGTCAACTACAACCCAAAATTATGTAAAACTCTGAGAATATGTAAACATTTATAAATACATTATTTTACAATAATTTTAATTTTTTTCAAACCTTGCTTTATGTATTTTAACTTTATTAGCTAAACTGGGGAAGTAAGACCTCTATTATTTTTTTTCAAAATGAATTTAAAGTTTTCAAAATAAGCTTCACTGAACATTTTTGTCAAGAAAAGGCACATATATTCTAATAGTAGTAGTAAAGAAAGTGAAAGCAATGGAGTGATTCTGAAGTAAATGAAGACTGAAGAGTTCATTCTAGTTTTATTTACTTGGTTTATTTTTACAGCGGTAATGTTTGGTGAGATGTCAAAACTAAAGTGTCCTTTGAGAAGATGTACTGGCTAATGAACCGATGAAGCCATCAAAACTTTAGCTATCTATGGCTAACATTTTGGTATCACCTGCCTATAGACTATAGGCATACTCCACTGTGGCCACATTTTTGGCTGGCATAATTGTTTCTTTGTAAGAGAAATCAGAAATTTTTTAAATTTTTATTTATTTACTTGAGAGAGACAGAGACAGCAGAAGCAGGGGAAGCGGCAGAGGCAGAAGGAGAAGTAGACTCCACACTCAGCAGGGATCCTCATGTGGGGCTCAATCCCAGGACCCTGGGACCACGACCTAAGCTGAAAGCAGATGCTTAACTGACTGAGAGCCACTCAGGCACCCCAAGAAATCAGAATTTTTTAATGGAGACATTTGTAAAATCAGATGAATTGGGAGCATAAAATATTTATGCTCCAAAAGGAAGAAACAAAAATTGTATCTGGTAGCAACTTGAACTGTTGGTTGAATATGTCTTTAAGAATACCTCTGGTAAGGGTGACTGGGTGGCTCAGTTAAGCCTCTGCCTTCGGCTCAGGTCATGATCTCAGGGTCCTGGGATTGAGCTCGGTATCGGGCTCTCTGCTCAGCAGGGAGCCTACTTCCTCCTCTCTCTCTGCCTGCCTCTCTGCCTACTTGTAATCTCTCTCTGTCAAATAAATAAATAAAATCTTAAAAAAAAAAAAGAAGAAGAAGAAGAATACCTCTGGTAGGGGCGCCTGGGTGACTCAGTCAGTTGGGCATTTGACTCTTGATTTCAGCTCAGTTATTGGTCTCAGGGTCCTGAGGTTGAGCCCCACGTGGAGCCCTGCATCAAGCCCTGCAACCAGCTCTGAACTCAGTGGGGAGTCTGCATGAGATTCTCTCCTTTTCCCCCTCCCCCACCTCTCTCTCAAATAAATAAATAAATCCTAAGAAAAAAGAAGAAGAAGAAGAAGCACTCGGCACTTGGGTGGCTTAGTCGGTTAAGCGTCTGACTCAGGTCATGACCCCGGAGTCCTAGGATCGAACCCCCAGTCACCGGGCTCCCTGCTCATCAGGGAGTCCACTTCTGCCCCTCACTCTTGCTCTCTCTCAAATAAACAAATAAAATCTTAAAAACAAAAAACGAAACAAAACAAAAAAAGAATGTCTCTGGTAACTGTGTGACTCAAAATATTAAGGTAAATTATGGTCTAATTTAAAGAAAGCTATGTATCTAAGAATCTCATTGTAAAGGTAATGGGGACCTAAATAGTTATAGAGTTCAGCAAAATAATAAAATACAAAAGTAAAACGTGACAAAAAAGAAATCATAAAATAAAGGACAAAACCAAATGCAATAGTCATGAATCTAAACTGAAAAAGTTATGTTTACTTTTACAGAAAGGGGACATTTAAAAAATCTACCTTCAGGACAAGAAACAAACCCCAATTTTGTTTGATACTGATAATGATTCAATAAATATTTAAAACTAAATGACAAAAAAGAAATTAAAACAAAAAAGTGGACATCAAGTAAAAAGAAAAATAAATAAATATAATTCAGTATATAAATAGCATGTAAAATTGAATCCCTAGCAAAAAATTAAATATTTATTGAAACAAATCACTACTGGAAAGGTTTTTACAAAAATGAAGTTAATGGTTATAATTTCAAAAAAATTAAAAAAAAAAAAAGAACAGTACTGAGCAAGCATGTTGGAAGTCCTTGGGATACCATGGTAACATGCATTAGAGTTGATGATTTAGATATCAAAGCAGGACAAAACTTTCCCTGTAGAAGACTAGTCTTATTTGAATAGTTTACACATTTGGTCTGAGAAAAATTTAAAAATACAAATAATATTTCTATGGTTTGATGAATTTTTTATAACTTTTATCGTCTTTTTTTAAAGGACTTCATTTATATATATATGAGAGAGAGAGAGCATAAGCGGGAGGGGGAAAGAGGGAGAAGCAGACTCCTTGCTGAGCAGGAAGCCCAACTCAGGGTGGGGCTTAACCCCAGAACCTGGAGACCATGACCTGAGCCGAAGGCAGACGTTTAACCAAATGAGCCACCCAGGCACCCCTATTAATTGTCTTATACTTAAAACATTAGAGTATAGAGATCTTAAACATTAAAGAAAAATTGCCATACTGTAGGGATTAGGAAAATGTGGCTCAAAAGGTTAAGAAGGCTGTTCAAAGAGGGCTGTCTTAGGACTAAATGTGGAAATCATGACTTCCTGCCAAACACACTACCTGTTCTTATTTTTTCCCTCTTTATATGCATGTAATACTTAACTTTTCAAAATGCATGAATGAGATCACATGGCATTTAAATTGCTATAATTGTGATATAAGAATGCCATATTAAAAATATGACAATTGATTTTTCTAGATTTTCTCAGTAACCACAGGATTTGACAAATTTTTGCAAATGTATATGTTAGCTGGAACTATACATCGGTTTGCTGACAGAACTCATATATGATTAAGATTTCCTTTAGTAGGAACTATAAGAGCTACTCATAGAATACAGCTAATAATCTGTTTAAACTAGCTACATGTTTTCTAATTATTGGTCAAGAAATTTTAAATTATAATTGCTTAAGAGAGAATTAGTTTTAATAGAAATTATGGACTGACTTGTAACTGATGTCAGGAAAATGTGATTACTCACCTATTTTCCAAAGACTATTGTGCAAATTTTTATGAAAAAAGGAGAGTCTCAAATGATACTTGGATTGCATAAAGTCAGTTGAATCAATTTGACATAAAAGAAGTGATTATGTCAAAATGAAAATAACCTTTAAAATAGGACAATGGGGAGCCATCCATTTCATTTATTCTTTCATTTTTCTTCTTTTATTTAACCTTATGCTAGTTTATCTTTGTATTTCAGATAGTAATACCTTTAGGGGAGAAGTAAACTTGTCTCCTATTTTGGTGTTTCTGTTGCTGCCATTCTGTTGCTTTCCCAATTTAACCCAATAAGGTTTTATTAAATGCTATTACCTTTTATTTTCCAGGAAAACATTTTGTGAAGTTTAAATATTTCATTAGACCCTAAAGTTATAATAATGTGGTTGACTATCACAGGAGGACTTTATTTATATCAAACTTTAAGAAAAAAACAAAACAAAGCAAAAAGCAGCTTTTTTACTTTTATACTTCAGAGACAAAAATTACAAATTACAAAACAGACGTTTGAACAGATATTATTAAACCAAGTCAACATCTACAATCTTACCTCTACACTTGAGGTATTTTTTTTTTTTTTTTTTTTTGGCTGACAGAACACTGTGAATACTGTGAGTTACCAAGTATTTGAATACTGGATTTAGACAGGATATGTTATGTTGCAATATTGATTTGGCTTTCGGCAGCTTTTCCTTCTTACAAACACAGGTAGTAAAAGGAAGTTGTTTTCCATGAAATAAGAATAGCTCATTTATTTTATTATAAAACCAGATCCCAAAATGATAAATGGTTCTGGGAATTTTGAGTTTCATCTTTTCAGTAAGAGGAAGACCCTTTCATGCTAAGACCATCATGCGTCATATTAAATACTGAAAGAGACTCACTGATTTCCAAGCTCTCTGACTCATGCATTCTGAGATTTGAAAGTTCACAACAAAGATAGCCAACAGTAAGCCTATACAATATAAAATACATTGCAAAAATATGTTTAGCTTTTGGTTAAAGTTCCATTTTAGTTTTTTTTTTTTTATAAATGAATCTAGTTATAGAGCATGATGATTAATGGTGTATGTGAACAAAAATACCTGTAAAGGGCGACTGGGTGGCTCAGTAAGTTAAAGCCTCTGCCTTTGGCTCAGGTCATGATCTCAGGGTCCTGGGATGGAGGCCGCATTAGGCTCTCTGCTCAGCAGGGAGCCTGCTTCCTCCTCTCTGCCTGCCTCTCTGCCTACTTGTGATCTCTCTCTCTCTCTATCAAATAAATAAATAAAACCTTTAAAAACAAAACAAAAAAAACCTGTAAAAAATTTGTATAATTGCAGTACTACTTTGAAGTTCATCATCGTGGCACACTTACATCAAAATTTTAAAAATGTACCATTTAATAAATAAAATGTATAAGGGATCCTTAAGCCATTAAAGAATGGCAGTAAACCATAGGACTTATTACAACTTATTATAATTTATGACCTCATAAGTGTTTCACAAAATGGAAATTTTAACTGATGTTATTTTTTTATTTAAGCAGATCAAGGATTAGTTAGAGAGATTATTATTTATAAAGATGACAGAGAGTGGCAATTTATCACTTTTCATTTCATGTTGTTCTTTTGAGTAATACTGACAAAGTGCCAAATTAAAAAAAAACTTTTATAGTAATGAAATTGCTTAATACTTTGACCCTACTGAATAACTTGGTATAAGCATATATATTTATATCTCTATCTCTATTTCTCATATTTAATGTCACCCTATTAGCAATAAGATTTTTTCTGAAAAACTTTTTATAGAAGATAACAAAACTTGCTTAATTGTTATCATAACAAGGAAATACTTTAATACTAAGTTTTATACAATATAATTATTAACTTGTTACTTCATTGTTTTTGAAGCTAAATGTGAGCCATATTCATTATGCCTATTTCTACTATAAAAAAAAGAAAGAAATCCTGCAAGACACTTAACATTACATAACAAGGCTAAATCTAGTACAACCATGGCATAGATGACTATGTCTATAGATCTAAGGAAAATCTGCCCTAGACAAGTAAATCCCTTGAATTTTTGGCTCTGCTTTCCTCATACATGAGGCAAGGAATTAGACTAGATCACTCAAAGACCACCTCCGCACACACATTCTATGGGAGGTACTCAGACAGCATTAACCAAAGTAATTCTGCCCTGAAAGGAATTTAAGAAGGTCTCAAACCAGCTCAGGCTTGGATTGGCATCCTGGAATAGGAAAGTCACATAATTTTATCCATTTCTCTCAGACCCTTTAATATAGACCTGGTCCAGTTCAGTTCTCAATTCTCAGTAGCATCATTATAAATGGTGATAAGGAATCCCCAAGAGCAAGATGTACCTGTCCCTACTGCTGGACATGCTCTGAGACCTTAACCCCAGAATTGCCTGAATATGCAAATCAGCATGGAGCTCTTTCCTGACTCATTGATGCAAGGAGGTCAGGTGCTCCTTGTCTTTGAATAATACTCAGTATTTTAGGCTTGAATAGATGCATCATCAATTGAGAGCCTCTACATCTATGTAGATGCTCTAAATACATGTTCATGAGAAAGGGGATGTGAATATAGGAGTAAATAAGAGTTTAGATTTGAAAATGTTTATTAAGAGATTCCCAGGAGGAATCAAGTGCACCTATAAAAGAGGTACCTAAAAATATGTGAATTTAATATTAAATTCCTGAGCTGAAACCAGACACTTAACCAACTAAGCCCATCCAGGTGTCCCTACAAGAAGGTATTTTTTTAAAATACTTTTAAGTCCATGAACAATACAAATGTTTTAAAAAACATTTAATCAGAACAGGACTATGATGAGAAAATGATTAAGAATGACCTAATGAATAGTAAAAGACTATTTGCCTGTGCATTTATTAACCCCACATACTTTAGAGTTTAAAAAATAAAAACTTGTATCACATTAAAAGATATTAAAGGCATAGAAATTTAGTATATCACTTATGTACAGAAATTTAGCATATAATTTATGTATGTTATTTAAGGAAAATAATGTCTTAGGAGTAAAAACCATAAAATGAAACATGTGTGAAAATAAATAATATTTAAGGCATATATGATAAAGGTATCAAATAAATATTTAAATTATGTATAAGATGAATAAAGCACTCCTTCCTCTGGCTATTGAGAGTGTTGATGACTCAAAGCTTGCAGCTGAACTACTACTAATTAGTGAAGACATGGGATGAGCTCATTCTGAAAGGGAATACAGTGTATCAGGAGTTTGAGAAGTATGGGAGAAATAGTCATTCAAATGACAGTGGTATCAGATGGTCGTGCCTGGGGACAGCTGGTATGGTTGCCAAAGTAAGAAGAAAGTCTGAGTGTAATTAATCACCAAGTGAAATTTGTGTGTAAAAAGCCAGAGAGCTTCTCTGACAACATATAAAGAGATTCTTATGTCCTGTAGAACAAGCAGAGGGCAGAAAACTGAAGGTTGTGCCAAGGACTTAATTATATTATAGTAGCAGAACTTCAGAGAATGTTGAAATTTCAGCTATAGCAAGTCTACTATACCAGGGTCATGGGACACTGAAATATGTGATGATGACATCTGCTTTGAGTCAATCCAGATTCCCCTGCCAAAGTAGGGGAATTGTTCAAGAGCACTGTTTTCCACCTTTTTCTCTTGATAATGATCCTGCAACTTGATCAGAAACCTGCAAGTGCAAGGCAACACATATCCACCATCAGGCTCTTCCTGCAATTCCCCTCCTGTCAATAAACTAATAACTAGTATTAAATCGTTACATAACTTCACTAGGGAAATGAGAGTCTGCTCAGGGAGAAAAAGACTCTATACCCCAAGAAGCTACAGAACCTATCAGCAGTAACTGGAACATGATATGAAATTAGATTCAAGATTCAAAAGGATTAAAATATAAAAAGAGAGTTTATTGATATAGCAATGTGTCCCTGTTGCATAGAATTTAACACCTTGATAACTGTTAATACACTCCTAGCCTGGCTTTTAGAAGCTTTGAGAAAAATAAAGATGATACTAATCAAAGTAGCATGACCACACTGTGAGGTGAGGAAGACAACAAAACACTCAGATGGTTGGCATGCTATGATATATAAATTGTGGATGAAAAGCCCACCAAGAATTGTGAACCACTGTAGGGTCTAGCAAACCCCCATTTAACAAAGCAAAAAGTAATGTGCAGATGAGAGGAATACCATCATCTTTGAAAGACTCAGTGATGGCTGTTGTCTTCAACCCAAACTGACAGTAGGAAGATACTGTTATAAAATTTGACACCCTGAGAATAACTCACTTAAGTGGTCCTTAATTAATCAAAACCAGATCTTGATGCTTAACTATCAGAAGCTAGTTGAGCAAAGTTACTGTAATGAATAGGAGTACTGAACTCAGAAGCTATGGAAATAATAACAGAATATAGGGCCCCTAGGGACAAGATAAATGAGCATCCAGCAAGGGTAAATATATACACAACTAAAAGTAACTGAAGATGGATTATCCAAAATCTGAGATGGCCACCCCAATAAAATCTCATGATTCTTTGCCTAGTTGCCAGATCTAAGCCAGTATTTACACCTAGAACACATTGACATCCCAGGACCCCCTACTTGAAAGAGAGACCAGCCTCAGGAATCAAGAACATTGGGTAATATTGGGTATCCTTCCCTTAATAAGAATTATAATCTTTTTCTTATGTAACATATTAAGGAAAGGGAAATGTCCAATTTATTCAGGTTCAATGATGATATTAGTACTCAAATACATGACACATTATCATGACTGGACTTAGAGGATATGTGGGCTAGGTATTCAATGGGCTTCTCTTTTAAGTTCAGCTCCCAATGAGCCCACTAGAATCCATGTACTGGTCTTCTTCCCAATCCATGAATGTATAATTGGAATGTCCTTACCTAGTAGTTGGCAGTACTCTGATCCCTCTGCTTTAGATAAATTATTTAATGTAGTGATTATCTTTTTTAGAAAGATTTGGCCAAACATGAGCCTAAAATGTTTTGCATTTTTTGTTTTTTTTCAGGTAAAGATAATTACTATTCTTTCAATTTCTGTTGTCTTGTGCTTCTATTTTGGTTAATTATGTTTTCTACAGAAAATTATCATTTTAAACTATATTTTTAAATTCAGTAGTAAAATATAGCATTCTGTTAAATTTTTATTTGAGCTTTTAAAAAGTAAATTATACATAAATATTTTTAAAGAATTTATATTTCCATTTCTTCTGTAGTTTCCATGTTAGTATCTATAATTGCTTATGTACTACTCTTAAATGGTCAATTCATTTGTTGCATACAGAAAGAAATCTGTGATGTGAACAACTATAAGGCTAGATAGACCTCACCCTTAAGCCAATCTTCACACACTCCCTTTCCTTCCTATCATAAATTATATCCATCTATATTGTCTAAATGCTCAGAAAATAGCTATGTAATAAACCTAATTATACAAATTTGAATACAATGGCATTACTACAATACCTGAGATAAAGATCACAACATTATTTTTTTCATGGTAAATTAAAACATAAAAAAAACAAAAAAATTCAAACATCACTGTCCCTAATATCTCATTCACCACCATTTCAACCAGAGGGGATTAATTCAAGATAGATTTGGTCTGAATTTATATGGTGATAGTGTTAAGAGCAGCAGCATGAAATGGTTTTCTATGCTACAATTATCTGTCTACCTTGCAATATATATATATTTAAGTACTTCCAAAATTGAATTAAATTATAATATGCATATGTATTTTCCAAAGTCTCAATGGCAGAGAGGAATAAACAATTTCAGTTAAATTTAAGACAAAGGTACTCAGTTATGTGGTCCGTGGAGTTATTATCTGTATAATTCTTCTACTGCTGCTTTAACGAATTGCCACAAACTTACTGGCTTACAGCAACACAATTTTATTATCTCATTTCCTATACGTCAGAAGTCTGACATGGGTCTCACTGGGCTAAAGTCAAGGTGTCGGTAGAGCTGCATCCCTTCTTCTATGGGAGAATATATTTCCTTGCCTTTTCTACCTTCTAAAGGGTGCCTGCAGGTCTTGGATCTTAGAATCCTACATTTTCTTCAAAATCAGTAATGTTGCATCTCCTGATTCTTTTCTGTGGTCTGAATGTTTGTTCTGTCAAATTCATATGTTGAAATCTTAATGTCCGTTGTGATGGTATTAGGAAGTGGGGCTTTCGTGAGGTGATTAGGTCAAGAAAGGGAGGCCCTCATGACTGAAATTACTGTCCTTGTAAAAGAGATCCTACTGAGCTTTCCCTTCCCTTCCATTCCACTACATGAGGAAAGGGAATGCCACCCAGAAGGGCACCTTCATTCAACCATGATGGCAGCCTGATTTCAGATTTTCCTCCTCTGAAACTGAGAAATAAATTTCTGTTGTTTTTAAGCTACCTAGTTTGTTATATTTTGCTATAATAGCCTGAATGGACTAATACACTCCTGGTTCTCTCTCTTTCACTTTTAAAATGACCCTTTAATTGCACTGGACCCAGGCAAGTAGTTCTAAGTCTCCCTGATTTAAAATTAGCAGACTAGAAAATTTAGTAGAGGGCGCCTGGGTGGCTCAGCGGTTTAAAGCCTCTGCCTTCGGCTCAGGTCATGATCTCAGGGTCCTGGAATCGAGGCCCACATCGGGCTCTCTGCTCGGCAGGGAGCCTGCTTCCTCCTCTCTCTCTGCCAGCCTCTCTGCCTACTTGTGATCTCTCTCCGTCAAATAAATAAATAAAATCTTTAAAAAAAAAAAGAAAAAAAAAAGAAAATTTAGTAGCATCTATAGCCTTCATTTTTCTTTGCCCTAAAAGATAACATATCCATAGTATGCCGTACATTATTGAGAGGGCACTATTCTGCCTACCACATCATCCAGCAAGCATTCATTCCCTTTTCCTCAGACCACATGGAGGAAGTACATTTCCCTATCCCTTTGATGGTGGGTTTGGCCATGTGACTTGCTTTGGCCAATAGAATCTAAACAGAAGTGACAGATTGTCAATCCCAGGTTTATATCGGTCTCTCTGATGTGTCTGAATGCCACTACAAAACCCACTGTCTACACCTTAAAGTAGAGCCATCTTATCCAGTCCAGAGACCAGAGAATGCTTGGTTTTAGGTTAGTTTACTATGCAACAAAGGCTAACTGTGTTAGCATTAATTGCATCTCCAAAGCATGATGCTAGCTTATAGCCATTGCTGGACGGGGCAATAGGAGGGATCCTATTTGCACAATTCTGTGGATAAAGAGTCATTTGTACCCTATTCTGTGTGAATGAGATTTCCAAAGTTGTGCACTTTGTGGCACTGGACTATGAAAGTAATTTGATGTTCTGTGAGAGTGTTTCAGAGTAAACACTGAAACCTGAGAGAAATGAACATGTCTTAGAGTTCAGTTTCCAGAATGTAAATTCATTGCTCTCAGCTGTCTGAGATCCACAATCTACAGATTAACACACTTGTAGAAACCTATCATCATAAAGTCTACTGAGATATTTTGCTCCTTATTTGATCTTTATGCATCCTACCTCCTCTCTAGGTAATATTTGAAGCAAACCTAACTTCTTGCAAAATTCTGAAAGTTTAAATAAAAGTACTTTAATTTAAATGTACATTTTGTTTTTATTATCAGTTTCTTTGTACTTTGTTAGCGTCTCCTCTCTCCTGAACATCTCTGTTCACATAAACACTTCACTCATGTGTGTGATTATTTGTGTTTTCCCCAGAATATGATTCTTGCTATTCCCTACATATCTCCTTATCTCTTTCAGGATTCTAAGACTTTTTCATACCAGTGCCATAATGGGTGCTTCAGCTGTTTATGAATTCTACTTTCCAGGAGTGAATCCTTATAATTATCAAGAATGAGTCAATTTTAGCAGATATTAAGTTGCTGTTGTAAATATTTCCAAACCCTGTGCCTGTATTGCCACTGAAGACCTGTGAACCCTAAGCTAAGGCCTAGACTCTATTTCTTCCATTCCTCAACATTTGAATTTTTTAGGCTTGAAATAACTTTTAAGTTGGCTTCTAAATGTTCCGTTTCTACTAATTTCTATTCCTTTAAAGCAGATACAGTGAGGGCCACCTGGGTGGCTCAGTCTGTTAAGTGTTGCCTTCGGCTCAGGTCATGATCCCAGGGTCCAGGGATCGAGTCCCGCATGGGGCTCCTTGCTCAGCAGGGAGCCTGCTTCTCCCTCTTCCTCTACCTACCACTCTCCCTGCTTGTGCTCTCTCTCTCTGTGTCAAATAAATAAACAAAATCTTTAAAAAAAAAGGCAGATCTAGTGAAATTGTCAAAGATCTATTCAGTTTCTTAAATTGATTCAGTATCTTTTCCAACAGATAGGATCTATATGTTTTCTGTGTCTAAGTGCCATTTTTTCCCCAATGTTTCTCTTTCCTGAGGCCAGACCTTTATTGTTTTTATTCCTGATATGCTTCATTGTATTTTTTCTTGCAAATTCCACTCTTACTGTAAGATATAGAAAGCCAATAGTTCTGAGCCTGCCAATACATTCATTGTTTAAACAAATCCTGCTAACTTTTACTTTCTTATTTATGGTTATCCATTAAGTAGATATCTTCCTAATGTCTAGTCAAGGTCTGGGGGGAATATCTGTGGTAGTATCAGGTAGCTTATTGCTGTACAAAACTAACACTTTCCTCCCATCTCTTGCCTTCCCTTTCCCCCTCACCACACACACACACACACACACACACACACACACACACACACACTAACTCAAATACTATAATTCTGAATCTTACCTGGCCATACATACCTTCTCTTAAGTACAGAAACTGTCATTTTCTCTGAACTTGCAGGACTTTTCCATCAAATTGTTTCAAATAATGTATAATCACCTAACTCCAGCTGATCAAATGATATAGGAAAGTTTCCTTAATTGCTCTGATAATTAGCTTTCCCTCTTTACCAGTTTAAGAGAACTTAATTATTCTTAATTATTTTTCCTCAATTCTGCTTTCCTCTGGGTAAGTAATTCCAAGCTGATCACTAAGATCTTGACTTTGTTAAACCATGTTGGGTCCCACTGGCCTCTTTGACCTAGTTATAACTGCACTGTTCAGTGCTTCCTAGCTCCATCTTTAGCATCATTTAGGTACATATTCTTTTAACTTTTATGTTTATCTACTTAGTTTTTAACATTTTTTCCTGAAAAACTGTCTTTTCTTTGTATGTACAACATTCATTTTACATGGTTTTTGAGAAAATTTTTCCTAAGTCTCCAAAGTCTCCAATCAAACCTGCTGCTTTGAAGATTTTTTTTAAGACTTTATTTATTTGATGGAGAGAGAGAGATCACAAGTAGGCAGAGGCAGGCAGAGAGAGAGAGGAGGAAGCAGGCTCCCTGCTGAGCAGGGAGCCCGATGTGGGCCTTGACCCCAGGACCCTGAGATCATGACCTGAGCCGAAGGCAGAGGCATTAACCCACTGAGCGACCCAGGTGCCCAAACCTGCTGCTTTGAGACAGTTTCAAGGTCAAACCTTTACAATGGTCTTCTTTGCCTTTGGACTTTTATATATATATATAAAATCTTGTGTGAATATATATGTATATATATATATATATATACACACACACATACACACAGACATGTACATATATACACATATATACATATATAATCTCATATATTATATACACATATTACATATACATATAATATGTGCATATAGACACATATAGATATAATGTGTGTATGTAGGTGTATGCATATACACATTATGTATATACACACTGTGTATAAATATACATAATATATATATGCATGTGTATGTTATATAAATATACACACACACCATGCATAATTAAGTTGCTTTCTGCAATTTAAAATTCCAGTAATACAATAGTAGCTGTGACTTTCCCTGGTGTCAGACCTAAAGCAAAATGAAATATCCATAGAATATGGAACTTGCGGAAATACACATGGTCAGACTAGCTGACATCCCACTGAAGCAAAAATCAAATCTTTCTCTTTTTCTCATGCTTTTCCTCTCTATTCTCCTTTTCCTAAATAACAGAGTTGGCTAAGTCCCACCTTTCAAAATTGATGTGAAAGCTTCACTTCTCCTTTCAAGAAATGCTTTTGATGGATATCATCTTTTGTTCTCTCTGGGTTCCATTCCTATATATATGAATATAATATATATATGTATATACGTATATCATGTTTGTGTATGTATATATATTGAAAATTTTTGGAATAGGCAGGTAGGATCATTTCAATGGAAGTAATAAAGAAGTTACTCCCATCTGAATTAATCTTAGGCTTCCAATACTGCTATTGTGTGTACATATAAAGCCCCTAAGTTGAAAACTCCTCTAGCTAAGTCAGAACAAAATAGTAAATTGGAAAGGGAAGAATTTTGCAGTTTAATTTTCTTCGATTTTAATTAATAAGAGGTTTTCATTTGGCACTCTAATTATTTCATGTAATTTAATAATGAGATCAACCTAGAAAAAAGTTTTATTGAATTAAATGGGATTTTCTTTAAGATTTTATTTATTTGACACAGAGAGAGAGATTAGATCACAAGTAGGCAGAGAGGCAGGCAGAGAGAGAGGAGGGAGCCAGATGCTGGACTCAATCCCAGGACCCTGAGATCATGACCTGAGCCAAAAGCAGAGGCTTTAACCCACTTAATCACCCAGCCGCCCAAATTAAATGGGATTATTATGTAACATTTCCCGGTGAGCTGTATAGGGCAATAAGGCATAATTTGAGATGGGAAATAGAACAAAAAGTACATGTGCCCTCAAAGAACACACTATAGCTTGAAATTATCTTATGTCTTGATTTGATCCATTTTGGAGGTTTCTATGATCAATACTTGAATTATTCATCTGAGTCTTGCAGAATACTGTCCCTCAAACTTTACTAATTATCTGTGGCGCTTTAAAATGCAGATTCAGATTCAGTACACCTGAGTGCGGTCTGAGTTTCTGCATTTTTAACAAACTATCAGATGATGCCAATGGCCACTAATAGTGGTTACCCTTTGAGTAGCAAGGCCACAGAATGCATAAGGATAGTAGCAGGGACAGGTAGTAAGCTAACATAATGGAGAACAGGACTTAATTGATATGCTAATCTTTTCTTCCAGAAAGAGCAGCTCCACCCTAACTATTAAACTCCATGAAAAAAAGGAAAAAGAACAAAATACCTGGGAATAAAAGGGAATCTTGTCCAATTCCTATGGTTAGGTGGTTGTGTGCTTATAGGCCCATGTAAAATTCCAGTTATCCTCTCCACATGAGTGGTTTTTGGAGAAAGTTTCAACTTCTCTAACCATTTCTTCTTACCTCTTCCCCAAGGGAAGAGTTGCTTATCTGGTTAGAGGACAAGACACTCATTGTAACACAGTTTAAAAACTGGAGTTGTTTTGCCTAAGTCCAAATGCAAAACAACATGAAAAGACTGATAATGGAAAGACTGGCAAAATATTTATTTGGAAAATATAAACCATAAGAAAATGACAGACACAACACTAATATTAAGGTGTTTTAAAAGAAATTATAGTTATAGGGGCACCTGGGTAGCTCGGTTGGTTAAGCATCTGCATTTGGCTAAGGTCATGATCCCAGGATCCTGGGATCAAGCCCCACATCAGCTGCCTCCCTGCTCAGCAGAAACACTGCTTCTCTCTCAGCCCCTTCCCCCACCTGGCTTGTGTTCTTTCTCACTGGAGTGCAGGAGAGAGCACAAGCAGGGGAGAAGCAGGCTCCCAAATGAGCAGGGAGCCTGATGCTGGACTCCATCCCAGAACCCTGGGATCAAGACCGGAGCTGAAGACAGATGCTTAACTGACTGAGCCACCCAGGTGTCCCTAAATAAAATCTTAAAAAAAGAAAAAAAAGAAAAAAGAAGAAAGAAATTATAAACATCAACACAGCCAGGATGCAGTCAGCTCAGGATCAGAAGGAGTTGTTTCCCAAGAAAAAATAAGTGGGAATATAATATGTCCAGAAAAGTAATAAGATGAACAAGAATTGAACCCTTCTTCTGCCTAGTAGCTATGTGCATCTTTCTTCTCCATTGACACATTTCAAAAAATTGCATCACTATTATACAGTTGTACCATTTTCAACCAAATATGTATTCACCATATAGAAAACAAAAAACAATACAGAGACTTATCTGTTTATTACATCCTGTTATAAGTTCAGGGTATTTGCATGACAGAAGTGTCTCCATGACAATATTTAATATGACTTAAGCTAGTATAGACATATAAGGCTTTAAAATAAATATACTTAGTTCAATACACCCATTATAAAGTAAAGACATGAAAATAGGGTAAACCAAAATTAATTTCCTATTTGCAAATTAAAGAAAGGGAAACAACTATTAAAAAGCTAAGAATGGGCATAAAATACTTAGTTTGCAAGTGATATTTTATCTTAAAAATTAAACATCATACTCGAGCAGCATTTGATACTGTTAATTATTTCTTGGTCACATTTGCCTTTCATGTGCCACATCCACATCTTAACAGTGAAGTTCCTCAAAGCTCAGTCCTTTCTCCCCTTCTTTTCTCTATGTTTATATTGACTCCTTGGGTGTCTTAGAGATTTTGTTCTGAATAAAGTATTTACATATCAGGTGTAGAAGGATAATTTCCAACAGTGTTGGTGGGAATGCAAATTGGTGCAGCCACTTTGGAAAACAGTGTAGAGATTCCTCAAAAAATTAAAAATAGAGCTACCCTATGACTCAGCAATGGGTATTTACCCCAAAGATACAGATGTCGTGAAAAGAAGGGCCATATGTACCACAATGTTCATAGCAGCAATGTCCACAATAGCGAAAATGTGCAAAGAGCCCAGATGCCCTTCAGTAGACGAATGGATAAAGAAGATATGGTCCATATACACAATGGATTATTATTCAGCCTTCAGAAAGGATGAATACCTAACTTTTGCATCAACATGGATGGGACTGGAGGAGATTATGCTAAATGAAATAAGTCAAACAAGGAAAGTCAATTATCATATGGTTTCACTTATTTGTGGAACATAAGGAATAGCAAAGGACATTTGGAGAAGGGAAAAATGAAGGGGGAAAAATTGTAGTGGGAAGTGAACCATGACAGACTGTGGACTCCAGGAAACAAATGGAGAATTTTAGAAGATGGGGGGATGGGTGAGCCTGCTGATGGGTATTAAGGAGGGCAAGGACTGCATGGAGCATTGGGTGTTACACGCAAACAATGAACAATTGTGGAACAATACATCAAAAACTAATGATGTACTGTATGGTGACTAACATAACACAATAAAAAATAATAAAACAGAAGGACAGTTTTCAAATATCTATATTCAGCCCTGACTTGCCTCTTATATTCCCAAGTCCTATATCCAACTATTTCCTCAATATCTGCACTTGAGTGTCCAGTAGTTTTTTCAAACATGACATGTCAAGACTGGTTTTCTGTTCTTATCCTGCAAGGTTGTTCCTCCCACATTCTTTTCAGTCTCCATAAAGAACAAATCATTTTTCCCTTTCTCAGTTCAAATATTTGGGTTTCAAATTTCTTTCCTCTATCTTTCTATTTCTTTCCTGTATCATAGACAACACATCAACCCGTCATATCAGCCCTAATTTCATAACTTATCTCAAATCTGAGTGTTTCTTACCAACAATATCACTACCATCCTGGTATAAATTATTCTACCTCCATCTTTACTCACATATGTTCAATAATGCATTGAGAGAAGATAATATGATTTTTCTAGAATAATTTAAGTCACATTCCTGCTTTGTTCCAAATCTACCAGTGGCATCATATATCAGTGAGTATAAATGCCAAAATACCTCCCATGGTACAGGAAGACTGCTTTTGTCTGGCCTTCATCTCCTTCTCTGACCTCATCTTCTATCATTAATTCATTCCACTTCTGTCTCACTGACCTTCTTATTGTTTCTGAAAAAGATCTCATATTTCCTTTTGACACTGCTTAGCATACTCTTTCCTCCAGTTGTCCTCACTGACTCACTCCTAGATTTGGTTCTGGTTCACATCTCTTTTAAACTCAGATGTGAGGCCTTTCCTGATTTCCCTGTATAAAATAGCAGTTCCTGTTATCTCGGCCCCATGATTCCCTACCTCCATTACCCTGATGTATTTTAGTTGATAGTAGTTGTCACCATCTACAATATATTATTTGTCTATAATAGTTATATTTTATCAGAATATAAGTTCCTCAAATGTAAGCACTCAGTTTGTGTTTTGATCACTGATGTATCTTCAGCATGTAGAATATGTATCTATATGTAATAGGTATTCCTAAATGTGTTGAATCAATGAATGAGTGACTCTTTGAAAGCAATTGAATGAAAACCAGAATGTAGAACAAAGGAGATAAGCATTATTCAACATTGTATCAAGAGTCACAGCAACCATATATATTTTGAAATTAAAATATCAGGCGCTATGATTTTGAGTTCACATTATGAGCAGATTTTATCTACTGAAAAAATACAAAACCACAAACTAAAACATTATTTGAAATAATGAATAAGCTAAAGAATATAGACATGTTATATATTGCATTAATGGCCTTAAAATTTTATCATCCCTATATCCACACTTTTTGCCATGTAGTTTTGCAGTTCTTAAAACTAGAGAGATAGAGTATGTTATTCCATCATTAACTTTGGTTTTAATTATGTGACTTTCTTTGGCCAGTGGAGGTTACCAGACCTGACTCAAGTAGTGACTTAAAAAGCATTTGTAATAGAACATCTAGTTGGCTAAGTCAGTTAAGTGTTTGCCTTTGGCTCAGGTCATAATCCCAGGATCTAGGGATGGAGTCCCACATTGGTCTTCCTGCTCAGCAGGGCGCCTGCTTCTCCCTCTACCTGCTATACCTATTGCTGTCCCTGCTTGCACTCTTTCTCTCTCTGACAAATAAATAAAAGCTTAAAAAAATGGGCGCCTGGGTGGCTCAGTGGGTTAATGCCTCTGCTTTCGGCTCAGGTCATGATCTCAGGGTCCTGGGATCGAGGCCCGCATCGGGCTCCCTGCTCAGTGGGGAGCCTGCTTCCCCCTCTCTCTCTCTGCCTGCCTCTCTGCCTCCTCGTGATCTCTCTCCCTCTGTGAAATAAATAAATAAAATCTTTAAAAAAAAAAAAAAAAGCTTAAAAAAAAAAGAGCATTTGTAATATTGGGCTTGTTCTCCTGTATCCACCTCTGCCATATCCATGAGAAGAAACATGTCAGTTCTAGTTTGTTTGTGACAAACTGAGATTGAGAGAAACCTGGAGCTGAAGCATTCCCAGCCAAGAGAATTCTAGACCAGCTGACTTCTCACCAGCCTCCGATATGTGAGTGAGCCTAGTAGACAAGACCAGATATACCTAGTTGAACACAGTCTAGGTCAGCTGACCTCTAGTCACACTGTATAGACTCTTGATCTAAATAAATACTCATCAGTGCATTCTGCTGGTACTTTGTGGTTATTCATTATGTGTATTATTATGGTGATAGTAAACCTAAACTTGGTATATTCTCAATTTATTATTATATATTATATATAATATATACTTATTATAAGATATATTATTATGCATCTCAATGCTGCATTCTACATGAGCAATAACAATACTAAAATGTAATGGAATAAAACTCTTACAAAAGCAATGTGAATAATGAATTGCCTCACAATAACCCAAAAATACTTAATATGTTTGTGCAAAATGTAACAAAATTTGTAAAAGACATAAGAATGAAGAAAAAGTTGTTCATGGCTAGAGAAGGTCAAAATATAGTTGCTTCGATTCTTCTCTCATTAATGTACCTATCCAAAAAAAATTCTATCACAACTTCAAATTATTATTCAAGAAAGCAGATTCTAAAATGAATACTAAAAAATAAATATACAAAATAAAGCAAGTCCATTTGGGAAGAGTCCGATTCAAGGAAAGTCATCAGAATATATTTGCACAGGACTAGATAAATATGTCAATTGTATCAAATAGATAATCTAGGAATTTTTTTAGGTACATAAGGACTTTATTATATGGTAATGACTGCTTGTCAGACAAATGAGGAATGAAGAGATAATACAAACAATAATGCTGAGACAATTTTGGGAAATTAGATATCTTAGAACATTCATAAAAAGAAGTACTGTTAAAATTATCTAAATTATTACTATAAAATATAAAATAATATGTTTATGATTTTAAGCAAAATTTTTCAAAAAGGTATGGGCAGTATGGATATCAAAAGCACAAAGACAATGTGTATGTAGTTTATACTTCTTTTTTTTTTTTTAATAAATAGTCTCCACACCCAGCATGGAGTCCAACATGTATCCTAGACTCAAGACCCTGAGACCAAGACCTGAGCTGAGATCAACAGTCAGATGCTTAGTGGACTTTCCCACCCAGGCACCCCTGTAATTTATACTTCTTAACTAAATATTTTGAATAGCAAAAATATCATAACCAAATTTACACAAGTGATTGACTCATGACACTATATGCAATATATACACAACAATATATATACAACAAAGGACTAATATTCACAATAAGAGCGCCAAGACATTTATGCAAAAAAGTCAAATAATTCAATACAAATTTTTGCGGTTATATAAAAATCAATGACAGAAGTAGAAATGTGAGTGGTCAATAAAGGCCAAAATATTTTTATTCTCACCAATAATAGAAATACAAAATAAAACAATTTAATAGCATTATTTAATCATCTTCCTGAGAAGACAAGAATGAAGCTTTTCCACATTAATCTTTTCCCTAGGCATCCTTAGAAAAAAAAAAAGTTGTAGTTGAGAAACAGAAAAGTTTGACTCTTACGATGAACAATAACCTTTCTGATAACAATTTTTTCTGTTACTCAATAATGTGAAGAGAATGACCTACATGATTTCTATGGTTTCTTTTTCCCTATAATGTCACTAAGAAAAAATTCAAAATCATGTTCATGGAAAAGATAAAATATATGTTGTAGCAAAGTAAAAGATAACTATAACATGTAAAAAGTGCAGAAATGAAAATTCTCATTCTGTCAATTATGAAAAGATAAATCACTCAATAAATCAGAAATAATAAATCAGGATATTTCAATATCATTATAGTATACTATAAAATTAGTTCACATTTCATTCAAAATTGATAAAAGAACCATATTAACCACATAAAAACAAATATTTAGAAATGAAATATTCTGTTACCACAGAAGGAGATGATATATTTTCTCCAGCTAGAGAATATTTTGTTTTGTGAAATAGATATTAAATGAAGGTATATTCCTTAAATCTCAGATCAAGGAAAATGCAAAGCATATTAGAATCTTAAAAATGGTTTCAAAAATTATTTGAAGCATCAGTGCTATTTAGAGATGCAATTACCATTACCTTAAAAATTGTTTTTCAGCTTTTACAATAAGTCAAAAGAAATTGGTTAGTCTTTTAGAATCATTGTCTTAAGTACTCTAAAAAACAAGATACTAAAATTGTTGTTTCCTGAGGTTATTCACTTACCTGGAACTGTTATTACAAAGTAAAAACAATTGCTCCTGAAATAAAACAAAAATGCATGAAAAGTCCAATAATAAAAAAGACTGGCAAAGTATATATTTGGAAATTATAAACTATAAGAAAATAAGTGGCAATACTGATCAGGTATTTTTAAGGAAATTATAGGTATAAACATCAACATGGACAATTTGAACACCTATTCTCTTGAGTTAATATAAAATAGTGTAAATCATACGTTCAACATGAAGGTAATTAACTGTTCTAAAGCAAATTGCTAGAAATATATATAAGAAATGATGGAAAGATAAATGTTGGGAAGACTTAATATGTTGTCAGTTTTTGACAAGTTAAATTCAACAGTGATCAGTAGATAAAATATAGTCCATGTTTTTACACAAGTTTATAATTGTTGAATGTCTTCATTATTATTAAAATAGAAAACTTCACGTGAATGAACACAAAATTCAATACAAAAGGGCTGAAAAAATAATACAACTGTAAAGAAAGGAAAAATGGATTTAAATGTAAAAAAGGTAGAAATACTGGATTACAGGTTATGGATATATGATCCACTGTGCTATATATAGTCACCCAATTTTTACAAGTATTTATTCATTCACGCTCCCACCAACAGTGTATATGAGTTCAAATTACTTCACAGCCTCAATAACACCTGTACAACTTGCTTTTTTGTTGTTGTTTTTAAGTTTAGCATTTCAATTAATGTGTAATAGGGAACATAGTGATTTTTAAGTTGTATTGCCCTGAAATCTAATGAAACTGGATAACTTTTCTAAAATTTGGCTATTTGAATCTCTTCTATTTCCATCATATATTTTGTACATTTTTCTTTTTTTTTTTTTTAATTGTGGAAGAACAATTTAACTTGGTAGCTACCCTCTTAAGTACAGCACAGTATTGCTAACCATAGGCACAATTTCTGTTTGGTTTTTTTTTTAAGATTTTATTTATTTATTTGACAGAGAGAGAGAGAGATCACAAGTAGGCAGAAAGGCAGGCAGAGGAAGAGGGGGAAGCAGGCTCCCCGCCGAACAGAGAGCACAACGCAGGGCTCCATTCCCAGACCCTGAGATTGTGATCTGAGCGGAAGGCAGAGGCCCAACCCACTGAGCCACCCAGGCGCCCCCATAGGCACAATTCTTTATAGCAGATCTCTAGAATGTATTAATCTTGCATAACTGAAACTTTATATCTCTTAATGGCAACTCTCCATTTCCCCTTCCCTCTGTATTTTTTCCTATTGGGTTCTCTGGTTTAGTCTCATTTATTTTGCAGGAGTAGATTACATAGATAGATAGATAGAGAGATAGATAGATAGATAGATAGATAGATAGATAGATAAACAGAGTCTTTTCTCTATTGTCTCTTGCAAATATTCTTCCCTAGTATGAATATTTTATTTTCATCCTCCTAAGACTTTTTCTGATTATCAAAAATTCTTAATTTTAACTTAATCCAAATTATTTTTTTTCTTTCATAGTTAGTGCCTTTGTATCTTGTTGAATAAATCCGTGCCTGCCCAAATAAGTTTTAATCTAAAGTCCTTATTGTTCTTCTTGTTTCTTTTATAGATCTATAATCCATTTGGAATTAATTTTTGTGTAGAATGTTAGAAGTGGCTTAAAATTTAGTTTTTTACAATATAGATTTCCAATTGAACCAGCACCATTTATTGAAAATGGCATCATTACCCCACTTCAAGACAGAGTCCCTTTAGCCATAAATCATATCTGTATGAACTGTTTCTGGAATTTCTGTTCTATTCATTGGTCTGTTTATTTTTGTTATTGCATCAGTATTATAATCACTTATTTTGTTTTAGCTGTATAAGAATTCTTGACATTTATTACTGTACATTCACCAAATGTTTTATGAGAAAAATTATTAGTATACAGCTTGATAAATTGTTTCAAAGTGAACTCCAACTGGCAACCAGCAATAAGTAAAAGAAAAGTAAGTAAGTAAGTAAGGAAAAAAAAGCAAGGTAAAAAAAAGTACTGGGTGGGGTTATTCCCGTAACCTAGTACTCAGAAGTTCCCTCATGCATGCTTCCAGTCAGGATTCCTGCCCAAATGTTCACAATATACGGACACCTAGCACTTGAATAAAATCATATAGGATGTACTCTTTATCTCTGTTTTTCTTTTAAATTCAATACTTTGTGAGATTTATTTTATATGAAGTGGCATTCAGTTTGTCTCGTTACTATATTTTATTGCATTGAGTGTTTCTGCCACAATGTTTGTATTCATTCTACTTTAGATGGAAAATTAGAGATGTTTCTTGTCTGGGCTATAATTAATAGATGGATTAGTTTTCTATTACTGCCATAACAGAGTAACACAAACTTAGTGGACCTCACAGTTCTGGAAGTTTTTGGTCCAGGTGGGCTCCTTTGGCTCCCTGCTCCAGGTCTCACAAGACTAAGTTTAAGATGTCAGCCGTCCTGGGCCCTATCTGGAGGTACTGGAGAAGAATCTACCTCCAGGATCATTTAGTTTGTTAGCAGTAGTCAGTTCATTTTGGTTGGCATTTGGTTCCCTTTTCCTTGCAGACGGTCAGTGGGAACCTCTCAGCTTTTTAACCACCTGCATTCCTTATCATGTTCCCACCTCCAGCTTCAAACCTTCCAGGAGCAGATCAAGTCCTTCTCACGCTTCAGATGATCTCACTTCTTCTTGTACTTCATCTTTTGTTGAGCTTAGAGAAAGCTCTCTTTTTTCAGTGGTCATGGGTTTAGATTGGGCTCACCTGTATAATCTAAATTAGCCTCTCTATTTTAAGGTCCTTAACTTTAATCCTATCTGAAAAGCCTCATTTGCCATGTAACATAACATAATTGGCATCTTCTTAGGATAAGATGTGGGTGACATCTTGTGGGGGAGGGGTGGTATTATTCTGCCTTCCACAATGCTGTTTCTAATAGCATTCTTGCAGATGGCTTTGTGAATACATATCTGCATTTTATTAGCATATACTTGGGATATTAAGTCTTTGCCAAAGAGTGTAAAATTTAGTAGATACTGCCAGTTTTCCAGAAAGTCTATACAATCTAGCAATCTGCAAGATCTCCTGTTGTCCTAGATTCTCATTAACAGTAGATGTTTTATGACTATTCCATATAGCCATTCTAGTATTATACAATATTTCACAATGTAGTTTCAAAATGGATTTTAATGATAATTAAAAGGTTGATAAGGTCTCCATGTTTCTTACCTTCAGATATCCTTTGTTTTGTATAGTCTCTGTTTAGGTCTCTTGCTCATTTTTTGTTGTTGTTTTCCTTCTCTTTCATTGAATTGGAAGAGATATTTATGTATTACTTATATTAATACTTTGTTGAATATACATATGGGAAGCATTTTTCCACTCAATAACTTCCTTTTGCATTTTCTTAAGATTTTTTTTAATGAATAACATTTTATTTTAAAATAATATATTACCTTATTGTATTATGGCTTATTACATGTGTATTCATGAAATTTTGATGCTATGCTCATGAAACTAATCCTCTATATTATATTCTAATATTTTTTATTATTCCACCTTTCTTAGAGATAAATGAATTTGAAGTTGATAGTAAATGGTGTAAGATACAGATCAATACTCACTTTCTCTCCCATAAATATCCAATTGACCCAGCATAATTTCTTTTGAAGAATATCCTTACTCTTGGGCACCTGGGTGGCTCAGTGGGTTAGGCCTCTGCCTTCGGCTCAGGTCATGATCTCAGAGTCCTGGGATCGAGCCCCACATCAGGCTCTCTGCTCAGCAGGGAACCTGCTTCCTCCTCTCTCTCTGCCTGCCTCTCTGCCTACTTGTGATCTCTCTCTCTCTGTCAAATAAATAAATAAAAATCTTAAAGAAAAAAAAAAGAATATCCTTACTCTAGTTATTACAGCATTTACTTATGTCAATTGTCAAGCAACTGTACATGTGTGGGGTTTTCCAAACATCTTTTTCTATCCATTGTTCAGTTTGTCAATTAGTATACCAAATCTATACAGTTGAGGTTAGTATAGCCTATAGATCTTAGTATCGGTTTAAGCCCTCAACTTTGTTTTCCTCTTCAATTCTATTTGTTTACTACTAATTGTCTATCTACAGATGATTTTTTGCTTATTTTTCTTAAATAAGATGCATGTTTAGTCAATATCCTCCCCCTCTAAACATTACTTTATCTGTCTTAAAAATGCAATAGGTGCAATCAATAGAAATTAAAGAAGTAAAGCTGCTTTTATTTCCAGATAACTAGAATGTAAACACAGAAATTATAAGAAAACTTCAAAAAGCCTTCTAAGACTAACAAATGAATTTAGTAACATCAGAAAATATAAGATGAATATGTATATACATATATATATACACGATTTGAAAGAATCTATATTTTTAAGGTATAATTCTCTTTACGTTAATCTACAGATTCAGTGAAAGTTCATATGAAATTATAAACAGAATTGCCAACTGATTCTAAAATACATGTGTTGAAATACAAAGAACTTAAAATAACTAGAATAATATATTTTAAAAAGGAAGACAAAGGTTAAAAAATTGAGGACACCTGGGTGGCTCAGTTGTTAATTAACTGCCTTCGCCTCAGGTCCTGATCCCAGGCTTCTAGGATGGAGCCCCGCATCGGGCTCCCTGCTCAGAGGGAAGCCTGCTTCTCCCTCTCCCACTCGCCCTGCTTGTGTTCCCTCTCTTGCTATTTCTCTCTCTGTCAAATAAATAAATAAAATCTTTAAAAAAAAGGTTAAAAAATTGAATCTCTTATAGTTAAAACTTTCTAAGAAGTTACCATATTCAAAAGAATAAAATTAATGCCAGTATAAACATTTCTATCGAGTGATTTTCAAAAACAGTACCAATGTAAATCAAAAAGAAAAAGAAATCTCTACAACAAGTAGCACTAGAAATACTGGATCTCTACATAGGAAAAAAATACATCAATACCTCCCTCATATTATATATGACAGCAATTTAAGGCAGATCATTCATTTAAACATAAAGCTAAAATTATAAAGTACTATAAGAAATATAGGAGGACATTTCTGTGATACTTCTCTTTTTTAAGATTTTATTTATTGATTTAACGGAGAGATAGCTTACAAGTAGGCAGAGAGGCAGGCAGAGAGAAAGGAGGAAGCAGGCTCCCTGCTGAGCAGGGAACCCTATCCGGGACTCAATCCCAGGACACTGAGCCAAAGGCAGAGGCTTTAACCCACTGAGTCACCCAGGCACCCCTCTCTGATATTTCTTAAACAAGTCATGGAAAGTACTAACCATTAAAAAATTACTAAATTGGACTTTATTAAATTTAAAATCTTCTTGTCATCAAAAACCAGTTAAGAAAATTTATAAATAAACCAAAGATGGAGGAGTGTGTTTGCAACAAATATATCTCACAACGGGTACCCTTTCCTCCTGTCCTTTCTAGAATCTGTCCTATTCAAATTCTCCCTAAATTTCAAATCTAGTCAGTAAAATTTAGATCTCAAATCCTTATTGAATTTCTCCTTTACCTTTCAACAACAAAAAGTAAACCATTAAGTAGCCAAAGTTTGAGTCAGCTACAGATTGCAACTCTAAGTAGTTTTGTAAACATAAAAAAAACCCTAAAATTTCTTTCTTTTTTTTCTCCCTTCCCCATCAAAATCTCTTGAGGAGAGAAGAGAATTTTAAAACTTTCTATCTCCATTCACAAAAATTAGACTTTGGACCATAAAAGATAGAAATAACCTACACTAGTCTTGGTTTTCACTATAATTTTTCCCATCACATATATTTTCAAAATTAGTCTAGTAAATGTATAAAGTGAAGTAAGGTACTTTAAATTAAAAATAATCTGATATAATTTATATCTATTAAACCATCAAAAATGAAAATCATATGAATACTCTTTTGATAAGTGAGTGGTTACTTCTTCAATTTTTGCTATGGGACTAAAAATTGTACCAAGTGTCAACACTGCAATACACACCTATATAACACAAAATATAATTTTCATAGAGCTTGTCTCATTAAGGCCATGATATGAATAATGAATTCCAGAAAACAGAAGTTCTCTCCAAAATTATGTACAGTAGTGTTTCTTTATTGTTATTGCTATTATTATTACTTATTATTTAGAGAAACTAGAAGTTTGGAGAAAACATAAATGCCCAGCAATAAGGTAAAAAAAATAATAGCTGGTATTTATTGAGCATAAAGCTACATGCCAGGCACTCACTAAGCAGTTTAACAGAATTAACTCATTGTATATTTATATAAACCCAGTAAAGTAGTTACCTTTATTAAGTGGTACTCATTTTCCATATGAAGATTACCTATATTACACTCATTTTACATATGAGGAGTATTTAAGATATTTGATTATGACCACATATAATGTTTGGTGGATAAGAAATGATCATAAAAGTTTAGAGAACATTATTGTGCTGGGTTTCTTCCTTTTATCCGTCCAGCTCTAACTGCAACTCTCCTCTGTGCCCAGATCTTTATGGGAGGCTGACTTACATGAATTATGTCAGTGGGCTCCTTGATCTTTGGCTTCACATTGCTTCTCCATTGTAAACACTAGCAAGAAATTAGAGTGAGGTCAGGGTCTTACTTTTCTAGGTTGTTTTCTTTTGGAGTTCCCATGGGCTGACTATATCTCAAGACTAAGGTTTTAGCTCCTGTCAGGTTCTTGTCCCTATGAAGTCCACTCGGTCCCTGGTTCTAGAAATCAGTAACTACTCTAGCTGTTTCAGGTCTAAGGCTCTTGTATGGTTTCCTTAAATTGCCCAAACCATGAGTAGAAAAAATATTTAAAGTGGAAAAAAAAAGGGAGGTGAGTGGGTGGGTGCCGACTAGTGATATTTATATACTCTGTAAGTATTTACTAGAACCTAATATTTGACAGCAATTTATCAAGACATCAACATACATTAGTGAATCAAGTGGACAAAGTCTTACAGAGATTAAAATGTAGACATACAGTAAATAAATAATATATCAAATGTTGAAAAAAGAAATATTAAAGCAAGAAAGCATAGTATATAGTGATGGGGGCATAAGAGAGCTTCCATTTTACTATCAAGTAGTCAGGAAGGAACTATGTGTTAAAAAAGATTTGAGCCAATGTGATGTAAAGTATAGGAGTGAATTCTGTAACTCTCAAAGTATAACGGATATACTCTCCTGACTATAAGGAATATCAACAACTAAAACCCAGACCAGGAAACTCCTTGGAGTGTTTGAGAAACAGCCAGGAGACCAGTAATGGTTAAGTGAATTATGGGAGGCATTCCTCATAGGGTTTTAACAATTTATATTCTTTGTAATTAGTATTAATTATATATATTATGTGAAATTAAAATTAAGTTGTACATGCAAAATATTGGATGTTGAGCCATGTTTCCCCTGGTGCATTTTTGTTGCTATCTACTTAAAACCAGTCATTCACCTTTCTAGGGTTTATATTTATCTTTTGTTCAGGAATGGGACCATACTATTTCCTCACAACTTTTTATGAATATGTGAATAAACAAAATTATTGTGTAACATTTTCCTGTATACACAAGAAACATTCAGTCTTTAAACCTTATTAATAGTTCAGTAGATCATTTCTTTTTATCTTTGTACATTTAAAGTTTGTTAAACTTCCCATTCCTTGTGGAGATTTAGTTCAAAAATATATAAAAATATTATTTATAATATTATAAAACATATTATATATACAGTATTTTTTCTTCACAATATAAATTAATATGGCAGCTTAAAAATTAAATAAGAGTAATAGTAAATTTATAAAAACTGTAATTCATATGTGAAATCAGTATATTCTATGCAAGTCAGAATTCTGAATGACATGCATTATATTTTACATTTTTGTAACTATTTTATATCATATTCTTTGCACATATTCTTTGAAACATATTCAATGCACATCGGCCTTTAATAAATGAAATTTTCTAACAGGATTTTCCAACATCTAAAGGTATTGTTTCCTTAGTGCAGATAACAAAAAGTATTTTTTCTCACCTGATGTTCTATGTTTGCTCCATTTTTTATAAAAAGTGAAATAAATGTACTAAATATCACATATCTTATAATGATATAAGAAAATAATGTGAAACTTCGTTAAAATAATATTCCAGGAAAATAAAAAGAAAATCCAGGAAAATAAAAAATAAAAATCTTTTATTTAATTTTTTTTTTTACTTTTTCAGGGATAATATATGTTTTAGGCTTAATTTTTTGAAGTTATCTTTTAACTGTATTTATTCTGAAATAATATTTATTCTATAATTAATATTTATAAATTCTCATTTGATAACCACCTCTGATAAAGCTTTGGGTGGTATGTATAGAATGTGGGTTTTTTTCACCATAACTTTTAAAGTTAAGTGCAAAATTCAGGTACAGTAAGCTTTTACCCAATTTTCTAACCTAAGTAAATCTCTTAAAACTCAGTCAAGATGCACATAGAGCTATTTGCCCTCTCCCAAACTAATTTGCGCTAGCATTTTCAGCTCTGCTTAGCACAGAGATTTGATAGCTAAAGACATATTTTATAGCAGGTTTCAAACTAGAAAGGCGTGACTGTTCTTGGGGAAATTGACGAAAAGTCATTCCTGTTTAGTATTCTTGATTGATAAAAATAAGTATTCCTATAAAGATAAGCGCCATACTCTATAGTAGATGATTGAATATATCAGTTGCAGTAATAGTATGGTTTTGATGTATATTTTTATTCTTTCTTAAGGCAATAAGACCATATATTTTAGTCCCTATCCAGAGGCTAAACTCATTGATAAAGTCTAATTTTTTTTTCTTTTTTTTTTTTTTTTTAGAGAGTATGTTTCATATACTTTGGGAATCCCTGGGGAACTATTTTTCATGTATAACCTAAAAAAATAACTTGTTTTGAATGACAGTATTATGAATTAATAATATATAACTTCTACTAAAATACAATATACCATTTATCAAAAATATGAACTTTATAATAGAATCAAGTAAACAATGCAAGGCAAAATATTATTTTTTGAAACGAAATGAATAAATATGATTGAAGTAAATTCTGAGGAATATATGACTTCCCTTGATAGATCTCACCATTGATATTTTATAAGTGAAACTGGAATAGATAATTTTAATATTCATATTAGAGTATATCAATATTTAACAAGCCAAAATGTGCCATTCCCTGAACATTTAAGAAATGTAATGTTTCACTGTCATACAAATGTACACAATATATAACATATTACAAATCTTGTCAAATTCTTATTTGAGTAATTAAATGGTGTGTAGTATTTGTGATAATCAACATTTCTGAGGATGCTTTGTAGTAGTCATCAGCAAAAATAATATTACTGCTTATATGTGAGAAAGTAGTGTTTATAAATAAGCAATTGATCCTTTGACAAAATGAATTCATTCAACAAATAATTATTAAGTATTATTTTTGAAAATTTCAATAGTTATTAGGGATGATTTGACAAATTATAAATGATATTTATAAAATATAATATGGCCAGTCCTGGGCATATGAAACTTATGGAACTTATTTTTATTGGAAAGAGACAAATAGGAAATGAAGCAATTATTTCATTATAATTGTATAAGTATTAATAGAGTATAACAGTTTCTAACAGAAACCTTAACTGATTAGGGGATAAGGAGGCATCCTTTCTTAGGAAGGAGCATTAAAGTTGAGGTATAAATTAGCTCCGTGAAGAGGGAATGGGAAATGACAAGAGAAATCCTGGAGCTCCAGATGTAATTTTGCGCACTCAATTGGTGAAGAATTAAAATTATGAGTACTACTCTCAACCAAGCTATCTCTACACGTAATTGAAAGCAAATGAATCACAAAATAGTTACCATGAGAAAGTGATGATTAACGACCATTGACAAGATTAGGATTACCTGGAAAAAGCAAACATTTGCATAACTGGCGCACTTTTTTTTAAATAAAGATTTTTATTTATTTGACACAGAGAGAGATCACAAGTAGGCAGAGAGGCAGGCAGAGAGAGAGGGGGAAGCAGGCCCTCCACTGAGCAGAGAGCCCGATGCAGGGCTCAATCCCAGGACCCTGAGATCATGACCTGAGCCGAAGACAGAGGCTTAACCCCCTGAGCCACCCAGGTGCCCCTATAACTGGTGCACTTTGAAAAGATACTTGAGGGGCTCCTGGGTGGCTATCAAACTGAGGGTTTAAAGGAGGGAGAAGAGAGAATGGTTTGAAATTAATAGTGAGAAACAAAGAAAACGCCTGCCAATCTCTAGTCCCAGAAGTTTAGGTGGTGGGGGATAGTCACTACCTGAAAGGGCTGATGATACAGTGATACAGTGTATTCAGAGGAGCAACAGTTTTCTATTGGAATGAGAATGTAAAGGGGCCATTCAGAAAAGAGGCTGATGATATAAGTGATTTTTCTGATGATGGACTGAATTCAAGAGAGTAAAGTAAGAGTGGGGAAGACATTTGGGCATGTGTAGAATAAAATGTTATTTGTTGATTAAATAAAATTCAGATTTAACTATGCATTTGTATCTTATCTGGTAACCCTGTATATACGCCACAGAAATGCACGAACATGCGCACAAGGAGACAAGGAGACACGTACAAGAATGTTTCTGGCATTATTACTAATAAAAATAATTAAAACCTGGAAATAGTGATGCCTGGGTGGCTCAGTCGTTAAGCGTCTGCCTTCCAGTTAGGTCATGATGCCGGGGTCCTGGAATCGAGCCCTGCCTCGGGCTCCCTGCTCAGCGGGAAGTCTGCTTCTCCCTCTCCCATTCCCCCACTTGTGTTCCCTCTTTTGCTCTGTCTCTCTCTGTCAAATAAATAAATAAAATCTTAAAAAAAAAAACCAAAACTTGGAAAAAGTCCAATATCCATCAATAGTAGAATTGAAAAGGTACTAAATGATATTTAGTGGTTGCATAGAGCTCTCTGGAGTTTAGAGTATAGTAGTAAAAAATGACCTGGAAATTTGGGGCTTTCTCATGGTGAATAACAAAAACATAGAAAAGGTAGAATGAATGTAGTTATAGTAGATTCAAGATGTCATTGGAGCCAAGGAGTTTGGGAATTTGGGAAAGCTGTGATTTAATTCCACAGTGAAAGCCTCTCTCGCATCTGATGGCAGTGATAAAGCCTAGAGGAAGTATGTCTTACGTCTGTGAATTTGCCCTAATATATGTAAAGGGAGAACTGAGTCTACCACCTGGTTCCTGGCCCTAACTGGATATTTTAGATGGGTCCAGACTTCTGCAGATCTACTTGTTCACCTAAGGGCTCAGGAGTCCTCTTTATCTCAACAGAAGATGGAAGTCTCAAATACAGCATGGACGTTAGACCGAGATCAAGAGTTAACTCTTGACCTATGTTGAAAGGAGACCGAACTTACCGTTAAAATGTTGTTTTACCTTTGAACACTTCTAATGACTTTGAGGACATCTGGGGAATTCTTTACCAGTTAATCGTTCATACTGGAAATAAAGTGATTTTTATGACCCCCTTCCTTTTTGCAACAGTAATAAGGGCTTGAATCCTCATGCTTCTTCTTTTCTCTGGGTAACTAAGAATTACATTGTCTCACATATTAATCACACCTCTACTTTCAGGAGGGGACTATGTACAGTTGCCGCCTGCAGGACTATAGAAGTATTTCTTTCAGTTAAGCAGTTCATTTAGTCTGGATGATTTTTTTTTAAGTTTAGTCTCACTTAAGCAACTGAAAATTATCCAAATTATTTATATTTAAATTCAATTAAGAGGGGAAGTGAATCAGGTTGTTCTATGCCTAGTGGAGATATTTCTTCAACTTGAGTCATTATTGGTCACGATATGTAGTCAGAAAATCTTAACCAATTAAAACTACCAACCTTAAAACCCAAGAATCCCCAAAAGTAATCTAAAAACATACTAAATTTATATATGTTTTAAGGTTATATTATCAAGATGATCTATCATTTGCTAAACTGACATTTTAAACAATTGTACTCTAAATACTTTCTTTCACTTAGTATCAAAACATCATATGGCCAAAGCATTTGCTTTTTGAGAGTAAAGACTTTATTTCTTATCACTATAGTCATTTTAACATTAAAATTATCTCTTCAAATGTTTCAATTATACAATTTTTACACTACTTTAAATGCCATATATTTCTCATTCATTTAGTCATTCCATGGTATATTCAATATTTACCACTTTCTATATACCAAACTTTATTTGATATATTAGGGATAGGAGGAATATATGTTATCATGAACTTCATAATCAAGGGAGGTGAAACATGATAAAAAAAAAAAAAGCAGGAGGAGGAGCAGCAAGATGGCGGAGGAGTAGGAGACTGAGTATCATCAGGTCCCAGGAATTCACCCAGAGAGCTATCAAGCTATTCTGAACACCTACAAATTCTACCGGAGATCAAAGAGAAGAAGAGCAGCAATTCTAGGAACAGAAAATTGACCGCCTTCTGGAAGGTAGGACGTGCGGAGAAGTGAATCTGAGGCGACGGGAAGATAGACCCCAGGGGGAGGGGCCGGCTGCCGGCAGGTGAGCAAACAGAGGAGCACAGACTCAGAACTGTTAGAGGTCGGCTCCACTGAGGGACGTCGCCCCAGAGGCCAAGCAGGGGGTAAAGCCCCTGCAGGGACAGTGTGGTCTCAGTACCCATGGGGACACAAAAAGACCAGGGGTGTCTGAGCGTGACCGAGCTCCCAGGTCTCAGAGAGAAGCCGGCGGGAGAGACGGAGCTGAGCTGAGATGTCTCTCAGCTCGGGGTTACCTTGGGCTGTGATCTGAAGCACAGCCGTGCCACAGCTCTGGGAGCGGGGACCCCACGGGCGGCAGACCCGGAGAGACTCACCTTCCTCCTCCGGGAGCAGTGGCGCAGGAGCGGCTGCAGGATGTGCTGGGTTCGGAGATTCTAAACGGGGCCGCGCACGAGACAGAGATGCTCGGTCACAGGCCGGGTGAGCTCGGAGAGCAGCCGGAGACCAGGAGACGGGAGGGACTGCTTTTCTCTAAGGCGCGCTGAGGACTGAGGCCCCAGGCTCTCGGCTCCTCCGGGTCGGAGACTGGGAGCCGCCATTTTCAGTCCTGTCCT
>LNAC01000356.1:0-121999 GCA_002007465.1 Ailurus styani
AATTCCTGGGACCTGATGATAATCGGTCTCCTACTCCTCCGCCATCTTGCCGCTCCTCTATGGTAAATCTTTAAGTTGTATACTCAGAATAAATGAAGCTATCTTCAAAGAAAGGTGATTACTAAGGTTTTTCCAACAGTAATGGGGAAAATGATTTTAGCATTGATGGCAAAGGAGAGTTTAGAGAGTTAAAAAAGTCAGGGTTAGAGAAACAAACATGTGCAGTTGTTTGGGAGGACAGTGTTGATGAGGGGTGTTAGATGTCAATTTTCCTATTAGATTGGCTTTGAAGTGACTCAGCTCTCTGAACAAACCACAGTTATCTGAGATAAGGAATTGGAACTCATAAAAAAAAGTTGTCATTTATTTACCCATGTATTTGTCCATGCAGTGAAAGAAATTAGTTTTATGTAGTAATAATGTAGCAGATTCTACAGTGGCTACTGACATCACAATCAAAAAGATTCCACCGTAGTTTCTTCTTCTTCTTTTTATTTTTTTTAAGATTTTATTTATTTGAGAGAGAGAGAGAGGGAGTTCACCAGCATGAGCAGGGGAGGGGCAGAGGCAAAAGACAATCTTAAGCAGAATCCCCGCTGAGCACAGAGCCCCATGTAGGGCTCCATTCCAAGACCCTGAGATCATGACCTAAGCTGAAACCAAAAGTTGGCACTCAACCGACTGAACCACCCAGGCACCTGTGAGAGTCCATCATAGTTTCTTTTTTTAAGATTTTTATTTATTTATTTGACAGAGAGAAACACAGCGAGAGAGGGACACAGAAGCAGGGGGAGTGAGAGAGGGAGAAGCAGGCTTCCGGCTGAGCAGGGAGCTTGAGGCAGGGCTTGATCCCAGGACCCCTGGATCGTGACCTGAGCTGAAGGCAGATGCTTAACGACTGAGTCACCCAGGCGCCCCCCATCATAGTTTCTAAAACATCTATTATCAAGTAGAGAACTCAGCCAAAAGCCAGGCAATTGTAACATACCGGTGATTCTCAGACTTTAGCCTGTATCAGAATCACCTGGAGGGCTTGTTAAAACACAAATTCCTGAGCCACACCCTAGAGTTTCTAATTCAGCTGATGTGCTTTGGGGCCTCATAATTTGCATTTTCAACAAGTTCATTGGTGATAGTGATGCTACTGGCCTGGCACTCTGATTCTGAGAACCAACGCCGTATATGTAAGTGCTATAACACGGAGGCTATTGTCAAAGTATCACGAGATGCCCTGTAAGACACGAGAAAGGTTTCCAAAGGCCTCAAATCTGAAAAATAAGTAGAAATTCGTACAAGGTGATATCCTTTCAGGAAGGGGCAATAACACACACAATGGCTAAGAAGCAAGACAGTGCCTCACCCCACCTCCTAGGGAATGATCAGCAGTAACAGACGAGACAGTAATAAGAGCTGGAAGAAAATCAAGACAATGGTAAAAAGAAGAGAAAATACCTTTGGAACGTTCTAAAATATAGAAGGAAAATACAAACTGGATGTGATAAAGATGAGAAAAGGAACCATCAAGAAGGAGGTAGAAAACAAAGGTATTAAAGAGACGAGAAAGAAAATCTTTTTGAAAGATAAATTCTGTAGGAGAGTCAAGAATAATGAGGACTAAAACAGCTTTGGGATTTGGAAAATAGGAGTTGATGGTGTAGCAGAATACTGGACACAGAATTCAGATTTCACCAAAATATCATGGCAATAAGAATAAAAAGGAAACATTCTCTGCTCAGTGACCTAAAAGCTGCACCTTACTTAAATAACTTTCAACGAATTATTAGAGGTAGAGGAGAGGAGAAAATGGTTGCTTGAAAATATTATGTTGATATTCTCTCCTTTTATTTCTTTTTTATGAAAGAGGAACACATTGAATTCTAAGGAAACACACACTGCTTTTAGAAATAACTACTGTGCAATATTCCTTGACTTCAGTTTTAGAGTTTTATTAACCTATTAACTTACAATGTACGTTTGTGTACACTGCAAAGGCTCTGGTCTCTGGTGTTTCATCGTTCCTGCAGTTGGACAACTGTGTACACATGTGGTTGTACTGAAGTTATGCCTTCACAGAGAGGCATACTTTTAAAGTACTGCTGTGGAAACCTCAGTGGAAATATGGAGTCATGAATATGAGACAGGCTATATTTTGTAAGGACATTTTCAGTTCTGCTTCTGATCCAATTTATCTGATTCAACAGTGCACACTATGAGAAAACTTTATCCTACTTGACTCTCCCGATATTTAGCTTACATCTAAAAGCAGACAAAATTCAGAAGATGTGCTAACCCTCTTTAAGGCAGAAGAAATCTTCATTCGAATGTCACACTCCTAGCATTTTAGCTATATCTCTAGAGGGGGGAAAAGACAGTTCCTAAATCCTCTTTATGCATAACTAAAGGTGAATGAAATACATTATGTTGCTTTCTGAAGCATTCTTCTTCAGATTATGGTTGAGATGTGTACATTTCAGAACCTCCCCTGACCCTGTAAATCACCTAGTCAGCTCACATCTGAACGAGTCTCTTTAACTTCGGGAGCTTATTATATCTTAACAGGACTATTTTAGTGACCTCCTAAATAGTTAACCTAATTCCAGTTTTACTCCAAGCCATCCTCCCTACTACAAGCACATTTCTTTCTCAAATGAGGAAGTGACCCTCCCTTGCTGATAACCTTTGATAGAATCCTAGTTGACTAAAAATAAAATCTGAATTCCATTTCACGGAATCACAGTCTAAAAACCTCCACAAGCCAGGCCCTTACCGACAGATCAATGTGTTGAAAAAAATTACCTCCAACCCCCATTTTAGCCTGTGTTCTAGCCGTACTGTCTTAAGCTCCATTTCCTGGTGATACCATGTATCTTTATACCACTATGATTTTGCTTTTACAACTGAAACTTCCTTAACATTCTTATTCCATTCCCCTGTTCTGGTCCATCTGAGGAAATATTTTGTACCTCTAAAAACTTGCTGAATTGTTACTATGTACTGTGAAAACTGTCCTATTCCCTATAACCAGGTAACTGAATTGTATTCTATGTTTTAAAAGCTCTTTGTTCGTATAATGATATACTTACGGTATTGCATGATTTTTTCTACTCGTGTCTGCTTCATATGAGCCTCTTTCATAGGTACGACTATGTCGTATTCATCTTTGCTTCTTGGTACACTAAGCATGTCAGTCATAGTTATTACTATATTTATAAACTGTCCCTAAAACATGCTAGTCTACTTTCTCTCTCTACAGTTTTGACTATTCTATTATTCTAGATACCTCATAGAAGTGGAATCATGATATTTGACCTTTTGCATCTAGCTTTTCCTCATATAAATATCTACAAGTTTCATCCATGTTGTGGAATGTGTCGAAACTTCATTTCTTTTTAAGGCTGAATAGTATCCCACTATATGTACATACCATATTTTGCTTATCCATTCTTCTATTGATGAAAATTCGGTTGTTCCCACCTTTTGGTTATTGTGAATAGCGCTACTATACACATTGATTTACAAATATGTGGTTGAGTCTTGGCTTTCAAGTGTTTCAAGTATATACCCAGAAATAAAACCGCTGAATCACATGATAATTTTATATTCAATATTTATAAGAAATACTATACTATTTTCCACAATGGCTGCAGGATCTTACATTCCCACAAAGCACAAAAGTTCCATTTTCTCATCTTTGCCAACACATATTTTCTGCATTTTTAAAAAGAATATCCATCATAATGGGTGTAAAGTGGTATCTCATTGTGGTTTTGATTTTGTTTTCCAAATGACTAATGATGTTAAGGATCTTTCCTTGGGCTTATTGGCCATTTGTATATCTTCTCTGGAGAAATATCTATTCAAAACTTTTGCTCATTTTTAAATTGAATTGTTCCTTTTGTTGTTGAGTTTTAGGGATTTTAAAATTTTTAGATATTAATCTCTTATCAGATATATGATTTGCAAATATTTTCTCCCATTCTGTGGTTTGCCTTTTTATTCCGTTGGTAGTGCCCTCTGCTGCACAAAATTTTACACTTTCATAAATCCTAATTGTTTTGTTTTTTTCTTTACTTTCCCATGTTTTTGGTCTCATAGGCAAGGAATCATTACCAAATTTTTTTTTTAAAGATTTTTTTTTAATTTATTTGACACAGAGATAGAGATCACAAGCAGGCAGAGAGGCAGGCAGAGAGGGGGGGGGGGGGGAGCAGGCTTTCCGCTGAGCAGAGAGCCCTATGTGGGCCTCGATCCCAGGACCCTGAGATCATGACCTGAGCCGAAGGCAGAGGCTTTAACCCTCTGAGCCACCCAGGCGCCCTCATTACCAAATTTAATATCATGAAGTTTTTGTCCTTTGTTTTCTTGAATTCTGCAGTTTCAGCTGTTGTATAAAGATCTTAGATCTGAACTGATTTTTGTACATGGTGCAAGATAAGGGTCCAACTTCATTTTTTTTTAAGATTTTATTTCTTTATTTGTCAGAGAGAGAGAGAGAGAGAGAGAGAGAGAGAGCACGTTGCACACAAACAGGCTCCCTGCAAAAGCCCGATGTGGGTCTTGATCCTAGGGTCCTGGAGTCATGGCATGAACTAGAGGCAGACACATAACTGGCTGAGCCACCCAGGCATCCCCCAACTTCATTCTTTCACATGCGGATATTCAGTTTTCCCAGTACTATTTGTTCAAGACTGTTCTTTATCCATTGAAAGGTCTTAGCATCCTTGTCAAAAACCATTTAACCATACAAACATACGTTGGAGATATTACAGATTCTGTTCTAGACAACCACAACAAAACAAATAAAATGATTTTTTTTTTGTTTTCCAGTGCAAACAATAGAATTATTTACACTATAGTGTAAGTATACAGTATTATTATCTTTAAAAAACAAAAGCAAAACCCATGTACATACCTTAATTATAAAAATATTGCTAAACAGATGCCTGGGTGGCTCAGTCAGTTAAACGTCTACCTTCAGCTCAGGTCATGATCCCAGGGTCCTGGGATCCAGTCCTGAATCAAGCTCCCTGCTCAATGGGGAGTCTGGTTCTCCCTCTGCCTCCTCCCGTATTTGTGCTTTCTCTCTCTCACAAAATAAGATAAAATAAAATATTGTTAAAAAATGCTCACCATTATCTGAGCTTTCAGTGAGTCATAATGTTTTTGCTGATAGAAGGTCTTGCTTGATGTTGACGGCTGATGGCAGATCAGGATGGTGATTGCTGAGGGTTGAGGTAACTGTGTCAATTTCTTAAACTAAGACAACAATGAAGTTTCCTCTATAAATTGACTCTTTCATGAAAAATTTCTCTATAGAATGTGCACCCACCCACTGTAGGATATTTTTCAAAATTGGAGTCAATCCTTTCAAGCCCTGTCACTGCTTTATCAACTAAATTTATGTAATATTCTAAGTCTTCTGTTTTCATTTCAACAATCTTCACAGAGTCTTCACCAAGAGTAGACTCCATCTCAAGAAACCACTTTCTTTGGTCACTCATAAGAAGCAACTCATTTGAAAAAGGAACTCTTGTGCACAGTTGGTGGGTATGGAAACTGGTTCAACCTCTGTGGAAAACAGTATGGAGCTTCCGCAAAAAATTAAAACGGAATTATCATATGACCTAGGAATTCCACTACTGAGTATTTATGCAAAGAACATGAAAACACTAATTCAAAAAGATGTATACTCCTGCCATATTTATTGTAGCACTTACAATAGCCAAATTATGGAAATAACCCATGTGTATCAAGAGATGAATGGATAAAGAAGATATAATATATATACACGCACAATGGATTATTAATGAGCCATAAAAATCCATAAAAAAAGAATGAAATCTTGCCATTTGCAACAACATGGATGGATCTAGAGGGTATAATGCTAAGTGAAATAAGTTAGAGAAAAACAAATACCATATGATTTCACTCATATGTGGAATTTAAGAAATAAAACAAATGAACAAACAAAAAAGAGACAAACCAAAGAAACAGACTCCTAATTATATAGAACAACTGATGATTACCAGAAGGGAGGTGGGTGGATGAATAAATAGGTAAAGGGGAATAAGAGTACACTTACCATGATGAGCACTGAGTAATGTATAGAATTGCTGAATCACTATACTGGACACCTGTAACTAATATAACTGTACATTAACTACACTGGAATTAATTTTTTTAAAAGTTAATGAAAGAAAAAAATAAGCAACACTGTCCCATCTTCATGCTCCACTTCTAATTCTAGTTCTCTTGTTATTTCTATCACATCTGTAGTAACTGCCTTCACTGAAGTCTTGAACCCCTAAAACTCACCGAGGATGACTGGATTCAACTTCTTTCAAACTCTGTTAATGTTGATATTTGACCTCTTCCTATGAATCACAGATGTTCTTAATGGCATCCAAAATGGTGAATCCTTTCCAAAAGGTGTTCAACTTACTTTGCTCAGATCCATCAGAGAAATCATTATTTATGGCAGCTAGAACCTTATGAAACACATTTCTTAATAAGACTTGAATGCTGAGGGCGCCTGGGTGGCTCAGTGGGTTAATGCCTCTGCCTTCGGCTCAGGTCATGATCTCAGGGTCCTGGGATCGAGGCCTGCATCGGGCTCTCTGCTCAGTGGAAAGCCTGCTTCCCCCTCTCTCTCTGCCTGCCTCTCTGCCTACTTGTGATCTCTCTCTCCGTGTCAAATAAATAAAATCTTAAAAAAAAAAAAGACTTGAATGCTGAGATTACTCCTTGATCCATGGGCTACAGAATGGTTGTGTTAGCAGAGATGAAAACATTAATCTCATTGTTTATCTTCATCAGAGCTCTGTATGACCAGGTGCCTTGCCAATGCACAGTAATATTTTGAAAGAAATCTTTTGTCCTAAGTAGTAGTTCTCAATCAGCAATGGATTTAAAATATTCAGTAAATCATGTTGTTATCAGATATGCTGTTACCCAGGCTTTGTGTTCCATTTACAGAACGTGGGCCCAATAGATTTAGCATAATTCTTAAGGGCCCGAGGATTTTGGGGATAGTAAATGAGCATGAGCTTCAACTTAGTCACTAGCTGTATTAGTCCCTAAGAAGAGAGTCACCTTGTCTTTGAAACTTTGAAGTCTGGCATTGACTTCTCCTAATTATGAAATTCCTAGATGACATCTACTTCCAACATAGGGTTGTTTTGTCTACATTGAAAATTTGTTGTTGAGTATCGCCCCCTTCATGTATTATCTTAACTCGATCTTCAGGATAATTTGCTGCAGCTTCTACACCAGCACCTGCTGCTTCCCCTTGCACTTTTATGTTATAGAGACAGTTTCTTTCCTTAAACCTTATGAACCAGCTCTGCTAGCTTCAAAACTTTTTCTGCAGCTTCCTTACTTCTCTCAGCCTTCAACCAACAAGAGTTAGGGCCTTGCTCTGGATTAAGCTTTGGCTTAAGGAAATTTTGTAATTGTGTGGATCTATCCAGACCACTCAAACTTTCTCCCTATCAGCAATAAGGCTGTTTCACTTTCTATCATTTGTGTGTTCACCAGAATGGGACTTGTAATTTCCTTCAAGAACTTTTCCTTTGCATTCACAGCTTGGCTAACTACTTAGCCAAGAGGCCTAGCTTTTGGCCTGTCTTGACTTTTGACATGCCTTTCTCCAAAAGCTTAATCATTTTTTATATAAAGTGAAAAATGTGCGACTCTCCTTTTCACTTGAACACTTAGCGGCCATTGTATGGTTATCAATCAATTGGCCTAATTTAAAGATTGTTGCATATCAGGGAATAAGAATGCTTGAGAGGAGGGAGAGAGTCAGAGGAATGGCTGGTCTGCGTAGCAGTCAGAACAGACACATTTGTCAATTAAGTTTGTCATCTTATATGGGCGTTGTGGTGCCCCAAAACAATCACACTAGTAACATCAAATATCCTTGATCACAGAACACCGTAACAAATATAAAATGATAAAAAAAAGTTTGAGATATTGTGATAATTGCCAAAATAGGACAAAGTCACCAAGTGACTAAATGCCACTGGGAAAATGGTGGCAATAGATTTGCTTGATTCAGGGTTCCCATAAACCCTCGATTTGTAAAAAAAATTAAAAATAAGAACACAATATCTGTGAACTGCAGTAAAGTGAAGCATGATAAAATAAGGCAAGCCTGATATGCAAAGGTTTATGCCTGAGCCATCTAGTCTCTTCCATTGGCCTATAATTCTATAAGTCTGGTTTAATGCCAGCTCCATACTGATTTGATTGCTAGAGTTTTATAATTTTGAAATTAGGAAATGTAATCCTCCCACTTTGTTCTTCTTTTTCAAGATTGTTTTAGCTAGTTGAGGCAACCTTAGATTCCATATGAATTGAAGATGTGTTTGTCCTATATCTGCAAAATCATTGTTGGGATTTTGAGAAGACTTGCACTGAATTTGCAAATTGTTTTAGGTAATACTGTTATCTTACTGTTAGTTAAGTCTTATAATCTATAAACAAAATTTCCTTCCATTTAGTTAAGTCTTCTTTAATTTCTTCCAGTAATTTTTTTTATAGTTGTCAGTGTATAAATCATCCCCTTACTTGGTTAAAATTATTCCTAAGCATTTTATTTTTTGTGGTGCAATTGTAAGTAGACTGCTCTCTTAATTTCCATTTCAGATTGTATATTGTCAGTATATAGAAACGCACTGGTTTTTGTGTGTTGAGTTGGTACCCTGCAATTTTGTCAACTTTGTTCATTAGCTCTTAATAGTGTGTGTGTGTGTGTGTGTGTGTGAGAGAGAGAGAGAGAGAGAGAGAGAGAGAGAGAGAGACCTTTAGGGTTTTCTAAATATAAGATCTTGTCATCTGTGAACAATGATAATTTTACTTCTTCCTTTCCAATTTGGGTACCTAAAAAAAAAGGGCTTTTCGAGTTGGATTTTGTCAGGCAAGTAAAAAAAGCAAATAAGTTCAGTGAGCTACAGGAGTAGAACATGAAATCCCCCCTCCCCCCCTCTGCCGCCGCCGACATGTTGAGAGCTCTTGTCAGCCCTTTCCTCTGTATCTGGTGTTTGCTACCCCAACTACATTCACTGCCCATGCTCACCGATAAAGGCTGTATTTGATGCTGATTTTCTTTCTGAATGATCTTTATTTCTCCATCCTCATAGATGCCTGTTCATACTAGCTTGCAATAGACTTTCTGCATCACGTTATCTGTCACTCCTGGGAAAAACCAGCTTAGTGTCATAAGATCCCCTCCTACTTTCCTCAGGCTCCTATACTTTCTAACAGCGTATGTGGCCAAGGCCTCAGCATGACTTAGGCTAAGCTGCTCCCATTTTTAAATATAAACTCAGATAGGTTGTTCTTATTACATCCTTCTCTCATTTGTCTCAGGAAATTATTACCCATCTAACTAGACTCATAGTATTTAGGATTTACAGGCTTTCTCAAGGTTTTTTTGTTTCCTACAGATCTCAGAAATTTGTATTTCAGGGCTTCTCCCTTGTATAGGCCTACCTAAGGCACCAGAGAGGCCCTAGACGTGTTCACATGGTCTTTTGTTTTAGTAAAATTTGCCACAAGTATTTTGGGATCAGAGTCACCTCTTTACATGTCTTTTTCTATGTTCATACTTGTGCTGACATCATATTATGACAGAACCTTTGTTTCCCCTAATTGCATGCCCCCTCTTTCCTCAAACCTTCCTAAACAAACTGCAAAAACAAGGGTCCAATCACCTTCCTAGTTTCTCTGCAGAAAGTGACATTACAAAATTAATTGCTGTTATTTACGAGGTGATCAACAGTGTGTAACAGAAAGAAAGAAGAAAGGAATGAAGGAGAGAGAGGGAGAGGCAAAGGACCAAAAAGGAAAGGAGAGGGAAGAAAAAAAAGAAAAAAGTTTCATGGATGTCAGTCTGTTGTATAATAATGCAAGTATCTGGGCACCTGGGTGGATCTTTTGGTTAAGTGTCTGCCTTCCATTCAGGTCATGATCTCAGGGTCCTGGAATCAAGCCCTACATTGGGCTCTCAGTTCAATGGGGAGCCTACCTCTCCCTCTCCCGCTGCTTGCAGCTCTGACTACTTGTGCCTTTTCTGTCAAATAAATAAAATATTTTGAAAAATAATAATACAAATATTATATCACTTTTTTGGATTTTGGGATATTTTGATATTTATCAGCATTTTAAAATTAATAACTAGTTGTCATTTATCTTTGCATTCTAAAAAATTTTCATATTTTTCTTAAGACCCTCAAAATTATGAGTTTCAGGCCTCCACAGCCTGGTCATATAGCCAAACTGTGCATTTTTCATAATAAGCTACCTGTAGTCTGAAATGATAAAACTAACACAGATTCCACTGCAATATTTCATCTGAACTTTGTCTTGATAAAAAGGCATCGACTTTGCTTCCTTAGGGAGAATTGCAGTACCAGATAAAGAAGCCTTTTTAAAATTTCTACAACATTTAATCCTTTGTACAGACAAGCGATTCTTTTCCCTCCCTTCCCTTTACATGTGACAATTTTTTTGAAAGAATTTCTATTTTATTTCTAAAATTTGGTTGCAAATGGCAAAATAGTGTGCTAACCGTCAGATTACTATTGACAGACTGAAATGTTCCAGGCACAAATCTAAGTACTCAATTTGCATTAACATCTTTAATCCCAGTGAGGAAGGCCCTACCAGTATTCCCTTTTCACTGGCAAGACAAGGGGAACAAAGAGATGGAATAATTTATGCAAAATTATAGAAGGAATTCTAGACTAGAAGCCAAGAGTCTTAAGTCAGAGTTTTGCTTTGCTTCAAACTGATTTTTTGTCCACAGAACTCTTATTAACTCTCCCAGGACTCATTTTCCCAGAAGTTCTAGGTATGTGTGCACTGGGGTAAGGGTGGGGGGCAGCGTTTGCATTCACTGATTTTTCGAAGGTTCCATCAGATTTGAATATACAGGTTTAATGCTATCATTTGATGCATATACTTCTCTCGAAAGATTTCTGAAAACAATTACTTAAAAAGTGAAAATAAATCTAAGTGATTTAATTTTTCCTCAGAGATATTTCATTATTGGCATTGATACAAATAATCTTAAAAATCTTAGTTAATATAACAAAAGCACTTTGTGGATTAAAAAGATGAGTTATGTGTAAGTGCCTATAAGGTCTGATTACCTCAGTGTCACGGCGTGTAGGGAAAATTAAAATAACTAGATATATGATACCTCGAATACATCTAAGCTAGTATGTGAGGAGAATTTATATGATATTCCCTTAAGTTGGCAACACCACAATAATTTTAGGATTGTAACAACCACAGCAATGACATCAAATTCAGTGTTGCAGTTTTGTGCAACCCTTTCTCAGTTGCTTAAATGGTGTTCGACTACCATTTGTTTCCCACTTTCTGTGTTGGTTTCCCCTATTTCCTTAGTTTTGATAACTTTTTTTTTTCATTTTTGTCTTCTCTCCTATTTCATTTATGAGAACTTCTCCTTGCATTTTAAGTAAGTCGTGCAGTATTTGTCATCATGACTCTCCGTAGTTGCATCTTTATGTTGAATGCTAACAGCATTTTGGGACTGGGGAAGGGGTGTGGTGAGGATACCTAACTTGCCCTGGATTCCTGCAGGTTTGTAGACAATTATTAGACTGCCTTCAACTTTGGTCTCACAGTTGCTGTAACCTCCTTACTCCGTGAAGGGATGATCCCTGCACGATAGGGTTACTCATGCTGAAACGTCTCAGGAGGCTTCAGCTTGCCTTTGGATACACACATGAAAAACTGAAATAAGCTTTTTTTGTTTGTTTGTTAGCGTATACTAAAGACTAAACACGAATTCATCAAAGCATAGAGGAAATCAACTTAATTTAAATAACACTATAAGTAATAGATCCTCAGAGTCCTGAATCTAACTAGAATTGTTGCAGTTTGCCCATCTCCTTTTGGTTCTCTGCGTACATCTAAGGATGGTGCTAACTATTCAGGGAGGCTGGGTGTTCTAGAGTTTTCTATCCATTTAGATAAGGCAGCAGAAGCCATCTCACCTCCCACTCACCCATGACCTTTGAATTTCTTGTGTCTATCCTCTTAACTCTTCATCCTTTAGTGTTTTAAAATTATGATTATCTTCTTATTTTTCGTTGTCTACTGGCAAAGTTTCTTCTTTTCTGATAGTTCTAATTCCAAACAGATGGCTTTTGATTTTCTTTACTGGTGCTTAGATTCAGGTTGCATCATCTCCCTAAGTAACTTTTATAAAAGGGGGGGCAAGCTGATTTCTGGGGTATACAGCTTTTTTTTTGAAAGAATGATATACATTTCCATTATGTATTAAAGTATGAGCTTTCCTAAGTCTTAATCTGCTAGAGAAAAAGGAGAAAAATGCAACTTAGGACTATTAGGTCAGGGCAAATGTAATAAACAAGAAAGATAATGCTTCCCAGAAGATCTATAAAAAGCAATCATTTCCACATGAAAATCAAACAATTTATTTCCCTTTCCTCTATACTAATTATTAAGGCAGGATAACCTATCAGATCAAATAAGTAAATGAGAAAGGAAAAGAATGTCAACTGACTTGTTTAGTATACTATAACAAAATCACCAATAAGTAGGTTTTGTAGACAATGGAAAATGGAATTCAGGATTAGATCTCACATTTTAGACCAGCTCCATTACTTATTAGTTTTATGTAATTTTAGACAAATTGTTTAACTCTGTGAGCCTCAATTTCCTTATCTGTAATGGTTATAAAGTGCTTATTTAAAAGGTCATTAGTAGAATTTAATTAGCTAAATAAAACAACTAATACTCACCTAGTACCAAGTTAGACATTTTATGAATGTTTGTTTCCATACAGACAGTTTTGGGAAAAAAGTACTTTGGGAATTTAAACACTATATACAAAAATATACATACACACAGAATTTATGATTTTGATAGGCTCAACAATCACTTGATATTCTAATTATAAAAATGTTCCTTGTTTAAATAAATATGAATTTAAGGAAAACTGAATCTAAAGAAACACTATATTTTTGTAACATAAAACTGAAATAAGAGAAAATTTGCCTTAAAAAATTCTGAAATCAATAATGTATATTACAACTTTAGGTAATGGAAACTGCTTTAATTTCCAATGATGAAAAAAGCAGAGGCAACAGAGATTTTTGGATCCTTATAATCTGCTACTCAGGGATTTAATAGTTTAAAATTTGGAGTGGAAGAAGTATCTATCTTCCAAATCATTTGGTCCAAGTAGAGGAATTAAAAAAGAATTTGATATATTTGCCAAATTAATAACCCCCTTTTTGAAATGAATTTCATAAAATAATGATATAACATTACAAAGTTTCTTCTAATGCAACATCCAATTCCATATAAACGTAACGACAAAATGCAGGCTAGTCATTAATCACCAAAATGTGTTTTATAATAAGAGGTTGGCTAAAGTTAAAAAGAAAAAAAAAAAAAGCATATATTGGCAATTTTGAATGCTTGGAATTAGATATTTCCTCCACATATTTGAAATTTCTCAAGATTCAACTTAGTTTTATCTAAAACCCTTAACTAGAGTTCTTGTAAAATATTTGGTATGTAATTTTTATTTATCTAAGGTAGAAAACATTAGACAGGACAAACTCAGAAGATATTTTACTTTATTTGTTTTGAGGGAGAAAATCCATCCAAAAATATTTAATAAAGGCTAATGAGTATATAATATCCAGATCATATAAGCAATATTTCCCTAAGCTTCCAAAATGTGTAAACACCATATATATACATGGTATAGGATTAAATTAAATTGAAATAGTCAAGGATAACTTGCTCTGTCTCCCTTTCTTCTAGTTTTGTTCTCATTCTTTCTCTCTCCCTGAGCGGTCCCTAGAAAAGAGATTTCCTTAATATCCTTTACCTAGTACTTTTTTTTAGGATACCGTGTCCACTGCCACAACCCTACTCATATTACTATTATCTCCCAATGGGATATTTGAAGTAGCTTTAACCCTACTCCCAGCTGCTCTCTGCAAACTGGTATTTCCAAGTCAAAAATCTAAAGCCCTGAAATATTTGACACTTGTTTATCTCTCCAGCATCATTTACCGTTAGTCCCCCTAACTTTCTACTCTTCTTCCTTGCTTACATTTTTCTAAGTAACTCTAATTCATCTAATAGAGCTCACGTCAAACATCACTTCCTCAGAGAAGCTTTATCAAATCTAGGTCAGTTTCCTTGATGATATACTTTCATAAAATAATGTCCCTTTTCTTTGAGTACTTGTCTCACTGTGTAATGGGACATTCATTAGAGTGAACACTGAATTCATTTAATAAATTTTTGATCCACACTTCTCATTTTTCCACAAAGCAGGAATTTTAATGTTTTAACATTATTTCTCCAGGGTGTGTGGAGAGTGTTAAGTAGAATCCCCTTCTGATATAACCAAGACTCCAGTGTAAGATTCCTTCTACCTGGCAGGTCTACACACTTATTAAAGTTTCTCCTAAGTGAAGAAGTCCATCCCTACAAGGAACTCTTATATCAGTACCAAGGATGATGAAAATATGTTCATACTGTTTTATTTATAACTAAACAACGGAATCACAGCGGGGGGGGGGGAAACTAGAGTTACTGATATTGCCTTCAACAGAAAAGTATTGGCTAACTCTTCATATTAAGATCTTTCAAGGGCTATTCCAAGCTGAGGATCATCTATCAATGGACTGGATCACAAAGTTTTCCCTATTTTGTATACCCAATGCTCAATTTTTAGGGGGACCAGATTTAGAGAAAGGTGAATATAAATATGGCAGTCTCCCCACTGAATTACCATCCTCAATGATTTGCTATTTTGCTACTTCTTCAGATTTAATTATGTGACTTTGTCTAACTTAAAGTCAGAACAAGAAAATAAGAACAAATAAGAACAAATTCAACCTGAAGAGTCTATTTAGAAATACTGTAGCACGGCGCCTGGGTGGCTCAGTGGGTTGGAGCTTCTGCTTTCGGCTCAGGTCATGATCTCAGGGTCCTGGGATCGAGGCCCGCATCGGGCTCCCTGCTCAGCGGGGAGCCTGCTTCCCCCTCTCTCTCTCTGCCTGTCTCTCTGCCTCCTTGTGATCTCTCTCCCTCTGTGAAATAAATAAATAAAATCTTTAAAAAAAAAAAAAAGAAATACTGTAGCAATTTTACCACACATTTAGGATAAGTAAGAGAGAGTTTTATAATCCATTCAATTACCGATATATAGATGGAAAAGTAAAAAATACTAATATTTTTCAGCTATTATTATATTTTATTTTATGTTTCTCTGTGTATATATATATATACACACACACACACATATATATATATATACATAGAGAAAGAGAAAGAGAGAGAGAAAGAAATCCCCTGAGAATGAAGTCATGTTGCCTTTCTCAAATTAGAAACTTTGTCTATACTTTGGGCAATTCAATCCTTGTATCTTTTCCTTATCTGTCAAATTTTGGATATAACACCTAGCCTATACAATTACTTAGAACTGGATAGTCAAGTATAATGGGGATGATTTGAAAACATAAATGAACCATACTAACTTAAGGTATTATTTTACCAAAAACATTTTCTTTATTTTTTTTTAAGTTATTAAGAGTCAGCATTTGAGGAGAATGTCATTTTTCAGTCTGGAAATGGAAAGGAAAAATAACCATATTTCTCATCAAATAATTATAAACATAACTATTTAAATCTACTACATTGGAAAAGACTACTTCTTGATCACAATAAGCCATAAAAGTTCTGGATGTTTATTTCACTCTCCAGGACCTAGAGTCCTTAATTGCTGAACCATATTCAGTGATGCATGCAAAGTACCACAGTGATGCATTACTTATTGTAATAGTTAGATATTGAAGAAGCAATGGCCTACATTCAGGAGAACTCTCTTTGTGAGTATGCTTCTTAAGGAAAACAAACAACCAAACAATCTAGATTCTCATTTACAAATAAATTAGTTGATAGATATTACTCTAGGAAGATATAGTGATACTATATACTGGAAAATACCCCCTTTTTGTTGAATGTAGATGTAAAAATTCTTAATTCTAAAGTGTTATTTATTTTGTGCTCAGTAGGCTTGAGCCATAACATGCATAGTAAAAGATAAATAATGCTGTGGTTTTTAATTACAGATTTGAATACACTGGGCTATGTATAGAACCCAGGAATAAAGTACTACTGCTTCCTGGGAGTTGGACTATGTAAATTAGATTGAGTAGTAGGACACAAAATTATGAACAGGAGGAAATTCGCTCTGGGGAAATATAGGTGACAAACCTACAATGGCTTTTAGCAGCTGGCACAGTCTATTTGAAGAGCTAATGTCATTTTATGTAATGGATTAGGAAGAACTGGATGCTCTCCATCATGCAGGCCAAGCATAATTTCCAGGATGACTGAGTTTTCGGACATAAAAGACACTATGTTTCCTTAGATTTTCTAACCTCATTTACAGCCCTCGTGTTGAGCGATATGAGGAAGTGGTCTATGCTGAGCTATATAGTTGAGGCTGTAGCTGCAGTGAAAGCAAGGTTCGAGTGATCCTTAACATGCAGAATTCACAGAACCATGACCAGTTGAATGTGAGGGATGAGAATTAAGGAGTCAAGGATAGTTCCCAAGTCTCTGGCTTGCGTTAATTAGTGATGGTTCCATTAATTTCCATGATGGAAATAAAGAATACAGATTATGGTTTGGGGGGAGCAAAATTGTAAGTTGCAAAAGTTCAAGGTTAAATGAAAAGCAAATAATTTTTACACCCCCCAAAAGACTTACTTGAAATTTAGAATTATGGGTGGCTCACTTTCTTATATGTGGCAGATTTCTTCTTTTAGAGAAATTGTTTTCATTTCCCAAATAACAGGAGTAGTTTCTTCAGTTTGACAAATCATTATTAAACAAGTGTGCAATACTAAGGAAGAATAGGATTGGGGCTGTCACAAAGAACAGACCACATCTTTGTGTTAGAGGGCATGGAGTTCATCTATATTCAATGTTTAATATTCTTGAATGCAAAGACAAGATAGGCCAAACTGTGGAAAGAGCCCAAAGATCCACTGACTGATGAATAAAGAAGATATGATTATCTATCTACCTACCTATCTATCATCTATTTATCTATCATCTTCTGCAAACATTCATTAAATGTCTATGATGTGCCAGCCAATTGCCTTGCTCATGGCCAGCTGTCCCAAGCTGAGACCGAGGACATGCCAGGTGTCACTGGGATGCAGTGAAACTGGACATAGCAGCTGTCCCTTAGTGCACCAGGGCCCTCCCGTCACACTGGTTATATAATGGGATATTACTCAGCCATCAAAAAGAATGGAATCTGGCCATTGTCAATGACATGGATGGAACTAGAGAGTATTATGCTAAGTGAAATAAGTCAGAGAAAGATAAATATATGATTTCACTTATATGTGGAATTTAAGAAACAAAACAGATGAACATATGGGAAGGTAGAAAAAAAAAGAGAAATGGAAGGAAGCAAACGATAAGAGACCATTACCTTCGAAAACAAACTGAGGATTGCTGTGGGAGAGGTGGCTGGGGAATGGGCTAGATGGGTAATGGGTATTCAGGAGGGCACTTGTTATGACGATAACATGTTTATCATATTTATAAGCACTAGCTGTTATATGTAAGTGGAGAATCACTAAATTCTACTCCTTAAACCAATATTATACTATATGTTAACTAACTAGAATGTAAATAAAAATTTGAAACAGATGAACAAAAAAAAGACAAAATAGGTAATGATGTAGAACCCAGTCTATACAACAGCTTCACCATTAACTTTGGAAAATCCTCCATTAACATACAGACTTTTTTGTAGTGTATCTATGTTTATGTGAGATAAACTCAAGGCAAACTTCTGCAGCCCCATTTGTTTCCCTTTTCACAGTGCTTTAAGAATGAGGACATTAAATTAGCAAGAAGGGTCAATGTTCTCAAAGGAGAAGAAAAGGGAACACCATGTTCTCAGGCCTTTCTCTAAGAGCCTTTTATTGTACTGAAAGGCCAAAAGATGTAAGTCACTCCTCAGGGCATGTCACAAAGTAACCCTCCCCCCACCCCATGAAATAATACCCACTCCCTCAGGAAGTCAATCTTGTCTTAACAGGAGGTAAAACTCTTTCTTACAGACCTACCCCTATGGGTAGGAACACGCCCATGGTTGCCTCAAGAAAATCAGTTCCACACTGACTACCCTTTATCGACAGTATTTTTATTTTTTCCCCCTCCCTCCTCATTTACCTTTATCTGTATAAAAAGCAGACTAGCACAGTCTTTAGCTCAGTGAGCAATGAAATATCTTTGTCACAAAAGTTAGCAGGAACTCGTAGGCTGGCACTTTCAGGAAAGTGGCCTCAGAAATGGTAAAGTAATTGACTTGACTGTGTTTAGCATAGGCAGATTTGCTATTTCCCGGGAAGATACGTTTCCAGAGCTTAGTGCTTCAAAATCTGCTGTGTTTGGAGACTGTATATCGAGTGACCTTGGACCTACTGACTTTGAGCTTAAGCAGCCCTTCCTTCGGCAAACTTTAAAGATGGGGCAGTGTGGCAACCAATATGACCGTTCTCTGGCAGTTCAGCCTGAGTGTTTTTAGAGTACACAAAAGACCAGGGAATCAGGCATTTGAGACTTAACTGATGAACCTGTCGAATAATTATCAAAGATCACTTGCATATGGCACTGTATAAACTAACCACTGGAAGCATGAAGAGAACTGCTGATTTGCCGCATCCTGTTGCCAGGAGGTGCTGAGGATTTAAAGAAAAGATTCATGTCTTTGGTCACAATACTGCTTCAAAGCAAAGAAAACCCATCCTAGCTAGAGTTTAGCTAAGTAGGAAAGGAGCATGTGTAGAGAGAAAGTTAACTCACTTTACTTTTCAGGTCTAACCTATTTTCAGTATGGTGAGTTTTCTTCCCTTGCTGTATTTATTATTCTTCAACTTCACTTATTTTTGTTTACTCACTAGATCTGTCTTACCAATCTCACAGAATTTTTGTTTCAGTAAGATGTTGTGTACTCAACTACTATCGTTTTCATCATAAACACTGTCATCATCATTGTATTACCTCATAGAGTGTAAAACCTGACTGCTCGGTCTCGTAGCCTGACTAGCACCATCAGCATTACTTGGAACTTGTTAGACATGCAGAATCTCAGGTCCTATCCCAGACCTACTGAATCTAAATCTGCATTTTAGCAAGATCTCCAGGTTATTCACAGGCACACTAAATTTTAAAGCACTAACCTAAAAGATTAAAATTACATAGGTGAATTATGTATAATAGTTCCTGGTTGATGTTTAATAAATGTTTCCTTCCCTTTCTTACTAACTCGGAAGGTGGATTAACCCATTTTTCTCACCATCTTAGAAAGCTACCTTTCATTTGTTTGTATTATGCGCGCGCACACATGCGCGCACACGTACACACACACACACACACACACACACAAAAGAACCACTATCATCACAAATACCAATAACAAAAATGGGCCTTAAATCCCTACTGTTTTAAATAGTGGGGATAAAAATACAAGCCATGAACTCTGAACTATAATGTACTATCTCTTTGGGATGACAGGACATTTATATAGAATACTTAAAGGTGAGGTACTTGTGACAATAAAATTAATTTTCTGTTTGTCAATAATAGCATCATGACAAAATGACTAGATGGCTGATATGTTTGAAAATGGTTTCATTTAAAATACAAGTTATTTGTTGCACATGAAATTCACTTCGGCACCTTCTAGTTTAGAGGTGATCACATCCCATAAAGTGAGATGATCATCTTTAAGATAGGAAGAAACTGAAATACAACTGAAATAGAATACAAGAGAGGGTCACTTACTACTGATTGAGAGACCTGACATATGTATTTGCTATTGATGTGGGGAACACAGACAAAAGAAAAAAATAAATTTCCTTACAACTTACAGCCCATTGGCAAATCCTTGGCACAGGCAAAGTGACCTTGCTCTAGAAACTCAACTGCCTCAATGTTGATACTTAGCTACGGGCAAAAGGCAATCTTAGCTTGACATTGTCTTGATTTCCAGGTCCTGTAAGTCTACTTTAATACATAAAAATTCCTTTGGAAACTTCTTTTATCTCTACCCCCAAGACGTATGTTAGCAATCATCCTCCAAGCATATGGCTCACCGATATACATCTGAAGGGTCCCAGGACTAAGATTTTATTGGACAGTGGTAAATGACCTTTTCCTAACAATAGCTAGCCTCCTCAAGCTCCTGGAAACCTTGCTTCCATACTCTGTAGAGACTTACCCTATCTCTAACGCCCTCCCAACTTGAAAGTATATAAGCAGCCACTCCTCACAGCCCCAGTACAGCTCTTTCTGCCCATGGCTCCTGTCCCTGTATTTTAATAAAACCACCAGCATTTTGTACTGAAGACATCTCAAGAATTCCTTCTGGACTCTTCCCTCTGAAGCCCAATATTGAGATACAATACAAGAGAGGACAACATGACCACTGATAGACACCTGCCACACGTATCTGCTACTATGGATATAAAAAAAATAAAATAGTTTCTGGAACAAGACCCAAATTGAAAGTCATTAGCATAGTAGATGTTCTAAATTGCAGAAATAAGGTTGAATTATTTCTTACATAAATTGTTATAGGTGAACTTCAGTAGCAGTATCTGTACATTTGTTTTCCTTTTAAAATAATTCTTTAAAAAGCAATACAGAGACAACCCACCTAGTATAAGGTTATCTAGAATTTAGAAGAGCGAGAGCTGGGTCTAGGGGGGTGAATGACAGAGTGGCATTCCAAGTTATAGTCTATGAATTGATAATGCTGTGTTTTCCATTTATAGATCATTCAAATCTATAAGAAATTAGAAATTATTCCTTCTCAGGCTTTATCTTTTAAAATGGATGATTCTCATATACAATTTTTTCTGATTATTTTCTTTAATTTTACCTGGGTCTTCTCCATGCCCACTTAAAAAAAAAACACAAAGTAGAGTAATTAGATCTACTGCAATATTTATGGCATATACTAACTTGTTCTGAGATTTTTCTTCTCAAAAACCCTTAAGCCAACCTTAATAATTATCAACATTTTAAACCTATTTATTAAAAAAGCAATACAATGATTTCAATGGAGAATCTACAGTGGAGCTCAGGCTCTTCTTTGTTATTATAATCCCTGCTTAAATCTCATCATCATACAGGAGTAACTCCAATGATTTCCTCTTCAATCTACATTGTAATTATACCAGAAGAATCTGATTTCTTTCATTTCTCCTCCATTTCCCAGAACTGTAAATTTAACCACATTAATTTGGCATCTCTTTGGTGCTTTCATTGTGAACTTCTACTTCTAAATCACTTGCAAAAATATTAGTGTATTAGAATCCCAATAAATGTTTTTCTATAAAGCCCTGATTAGCCTTAAATTTGTTCCCTTCATCTAAGCTACTTCCATATTTTACAAAAATGTTCCCATAATGAATGCATCTATCACTCAGTCTTTTATTAAACCCTGAAAAAACCTGAACACATTGTTAGGCAAAATGTTGTATAAAAGTCATCCAACCTTCCCTCCATAACACATATGAAGCATTCTATGACACTAAGACTTGAGAGGTGGTCTTTACATTTTGAAAGTCAAGAATATTTTTTCATAGATTGATTGTTAGGTTATAAAATATGTATTCACCCTAGGGGAGAGGTGCCTTCATTCCTCTCCCACTACTCAGTGGATTCTAACATTATAACATTTCAGAGATGCATATTATCAAATGGCTGCTAAAGACTCATTTAAGAAGCTCCTATCTCTATGTGTGGAGAGTCTTTGGCCATGCATATTTAAAAATTTTTAATCTTCAGACTTTGAAATAGAAATTCACTTTTAGAAATGCATCTAATGAAATAATCACAATTATACATTAATTTTTAACTTAAAGACACCACAGTAGTATATAATAAATAGAACATGATAAATTACCAGAATGGAGATTAGTTAAGTAAATTACAAAGTGGCTCTTTAATAAAATATTACACAGCCATGAAAAATTATATCACAGAACACGTTTGAATAACATGGAAAACAATTCAAAACATTTGAAGTGAAAGAATATGTTAAAAAGATGAGTGTGATATAATTTATCTATCACTGAAAATCTAAAAGATTATACCTCAAAGTATGACTATTACTTCTGGTAAAGGAATTATAAGGTATTTCTATTTTTAAATTTATTTTTGTTTAAATAAAACATGAATTACATTTTTTAAAGATGGGAAAAATGAAGCTCTATTAGAGCTATTCAAGTTTTTCCTTTCAGCATCTCTGTTTATCTCTCAAGCTCATTTCAATTATGAGGGAAGCTCTGAGTACATGTAACAACATCTGATTCACAATTATGAGCTGATTTAAAAAGTTTCTTCTGTTGCTCATGGTGAAATAGGGGAATTCATGAAAATTTCTGAATTAGCCCTTTTCAGAATTTAGCTAAACTCTTTTAAGATATCTATTTGTTCTTCAGCATTTTAATTTTATTCTATCTACTTTAAGCCTAATGGACAACCATTTCTATTTGCCAACTACGTCAGTACTTTTATTTACTGCTTCAGACCTTGAAACAAGTTAATGCAAAAGACTTAATGGTATTTTAGGATTTACTTGACACAGAAAAGTGACCCAAGGTTTCATCAGCTATAATGTCTCCATGGTATTAAATATTTTAATGTGCTAACTGTGACAGATACAGGATGGCCAGCTTCCCAGTGAATGACCAGCCTCCTAGTAAATTTCCTTTTTCCCTTTGTACCATTGCAGCCATAACCTATAAAATCTCCTTTCCTCCTATACAAGCAGGAGATCTTTACTGAAAGACTTAATGTTGAACATCTTCTAAAGCTGAGAAGACTTTTTCTCAAGGGTGTGGGAAAAGGTAATCATACAAGCAAACATTGAGTTGCTGAGACTGCAAATGTCACTTTGGTCCATTTTATATTTCAATGACTTATGAATATGTAACTTAAAAAAAAAAAGCCAGAGGAGCCTTTTAATAAATATAAATTGGAATTGCTTTTGTAGAAAGTATTTTTTTTAATTTCTGCCTTGTTTTTAGTAATATATTCTAGGATCAAACTAATAAACCTCTTGAATATTACATGACCATGTCATATGATTGAATAAGGTATCACCTCAAGAAAAATGAGGTCAACCCTCAATATATACCTGTGAGATAATTGTGTTTTAATTTGTTTTTTCTGAAGTCCACAGTCTGGTAAACACAAAGCTAGAAGTTAGAAGAAAGTTTAATATAATATCTCAGGCTGTATTGTTAAATAATATTAAGAACTTCCTTTTATATAAAGAGGGAATATATATGGTATACTTTTCATTATTTTAAATTTGTCTAGGATCAAATAAACGAGTGGTATTCTATTGCCCTTCTACTTGTTTGGGAAATGATTTATGTAAAAAGGCATTATCTTCTGGTTAGAAAGCATAAATGATGAGGACTGTTGTCCTGTAATTAAACATACTACGGTGTAGACCTCTCTCAGTAACTTAGCAAAATGCATCTAGATATGAATTATAATATTGAGGGAAAATATTACAGATTAATAGGTGGGATATTCTTCTTTTAAGCTTTTTATGTATTAAAATAAGACAAAATAAAAAATACAGACCATATATAGCTTTAAAATCACAGTCAGCATTTAAAGTTGTAAAAGAGAATATTGGCATGACTTATGCATCCCTACCTTCTTATTTTTTTAATATATATATTTTATTTTACTTTTATTTTATTTTTTTGAGTAAAGCAATAGAAGTTTATTAAGTGAAGATCTAGAAAAAGCTCTCAAGAGTGAGAGGGATCCTGACAGGGTTTAATCTATTTTAAAGATTTTATTTATTTATTTGACAGAGAGTACATGCTCTCGCTGAGCAGGGAGCCAGATGAGGGGCTCGATCCCAGGACCCTGGGACCATGACCTGAGCCAGAAGCAGACAGTTAATGACTGAATCACCCCGGAGCCCCCATTCTTATTTTTCTTTATGATTTTACCTCATACATAGTTGTATTTGTTGCATTAGTTATATTTGTTTCTAAAATTTATGAAAACAAAAAATTTTATGCCTGGCTTCTTTTATTCAGTACTACACTTGTGAGATTCATCCAGATTTTTGTATGTAGCCTGCTTTTGTTTACTTTTCAAATTAAGGTAAGGGAGGTGTGTGTGTGTGTGTGTGTGTGTGTGTGTGTGTGTGTGTGTGTGTGTGTGTGTGTGTTTGTAGGGTTTTTTTGTATTTTTTTCAGGGATTTTAGTTGTGATCCATGAGAAGCGTGGGTACAGTGAACTTATACCACATGCCAAAATAAAAAATGCTATCTTTTATGGTCTCTAAATCCAAAGAGTTTATAATTTGTCTAGCATTTTTAGATATGTGTTCATTTCAGGGCTTGGCCTACAATTTCTCTTTTTGAAATGACCCTATTTTTTGGTCATCATAGAACAAGTTGAGGAGTCTTCCCTCTTGTGCTAATTTTTGGTGGAATTTGTATAATATTCATGTCCTAATTCTTAAATGTTTGAAATAAATCACCAGTAAAACCATCTTAGCCTGGAGTTTTCATTGCACATAGGTTTATTAATTATAGATTCAATTTTGATAATACTTACAGGACTTTTCATATTTTTAGCTGTTTCTTGTGTCAGCTTTAATGAGCTGTATTTTTCCTGAAATGTGTCCACATTATCTTAACATTCAAGTTTATCTGTGTGAAATTGTTCCTAATATTCTCTCATAATATTTCCAATGTATAAGACCTATAACGATGCTTCCTTGATGTTCCTGACACACTGGTGATTTAGGAATTCTATTATTCCGGATCAGTTTCTTTAGGGGTTTATCAATTTTATCAGTCTCTTAAAAAACATTTTAGTTTTATAAATTTCAATTTTGCTATTTCAAAATTTCTGCTTTTTATTATTCTCCCATTGAACATGTGTGTTTCTTTCATCATTTTTCAACTTCTCAGACTGAAGCTTACCTACTAATTTTCCTTCATTTTTCTATGAATTAGAAATTTTTCATTACTATTTGTTTCTAATTTTTTTCTCATTTCCATTATGACTTATTCTTTGAGCCATGTTTATTTAAAAATAAACTGATTAATTTTCCAATGTATTGAAATATATTAAATTTTTTTCTTTGTGTTAGTGATTTCTAGCTATTTTCATTGCAAGCAGATAACCTATAGAGTATGATTTCAAACCTTTGAAAATTTTGGAGATTCAGTTTATGTCTAAGAATATAGCCAGTCTTTGTACATGTTTTGAGTGTGCTCAAATAGAATGTGTCTTTGGAAGTTGTTAGGCACAGGGTTCTACAAATATTCCATCAGGTGAGTTTTTAAAATTGTATAATTCAAATCTCTATCCTTCCTGATTTTTAACTGTTTAGTCTATCAATTACTGAGAGAGATAAGTTAAAATCTCACAGTGTTTGAAAATTTTTCCATTTCTCCAAATAGTTTTGAAAATTTTGTGTATTTTGAGGACACATAATTAAGTGCACAGATAACTAGATCAGGACATACTTATTCTTTTTTAAATTTTTTGAACTTTTTGAATCTATTGTCAATTTTGGGTAATTCTCAGCTAAAATCTTTTTTAATACTCTTTCCCTTCTCCTGAGTCTAAATATGTTAGATCTTTTCATTCTGTTTTTAACAGCTGGTACTCTTTCCTTTGCATTTCAATCCTTTTTCTCTTTATATTCTTTCCGGGGAGTATTTTGTGGCCTATTTCCTTGTCTTCTGTTTATTTGTACATAATGTGCTATTTAACTCATTCCCTGAGTTAATTTCAGCTGTTTTTCTACATTTCTAGAATTTCTATGTGTTTTTCTACATGGTGTAGCACCTTCTATAAATTATCATCCCCATATGCAATCTTGTTTTTTATCCGATTGTACATAAAAAGCATAGAGTCCTTTCTTTCTTCCTTCCAGTCTCCTTGCTGTTTTCCTTTCTCTTTCTGTTGTCCTTATGTTTCTACTTCTTTGTTTAGTTTTTCTCTTGCTGTTTCTTGTTCATATAACTTTAACCTCATGGCATGCTTGGTTCTCTGATTATGTATTGAACACTTTGTTTAAACAATATTTGTAGAAATAATTAGAGACCCACGATGATGATTCCATTTGAAGAAGTTTCATCGAGTCCTGGACATTATCAATACAGGACTACCGTAGTTCAATCTCAGGATTTGAGGTTTGTTTGGTCACTCAAATGGCATGAAAATGGGCTCCAGTCGATGTGGAGACTGGCTTCATTAGGTTTCACTCTTATTCCTATAAAGTTTTTCAAGGTCCCACCCCAAAAGAGATGGTGTTTGTCCTCCCTCTGATAGTTCCTTACTGACTTCTATTCCATATTCTTGAGATGCTGTAAAAAAAATCTGATCTGCTGAGCTTATCAACTGCCTCTTCCAGAACTGCAGACACGCCTAGGCTAGAGTTGCCATGCTTGGAAAATAAAAATACAGAATTCTTGGTTATATCTGCATTTCAGATAAACATCAAAAACTTTTTAATGCACCAAGGAATTTTTAAAAGATACTTACACTAAAAAAAAAAAATTACTTTATCTGAGCTCCAAGTGGAACTGGGCATCCTGTGTTTTATGTGACAATGCTATCCCACATCAGGAGTGACCAGAATGAGTAGATCATTTCTCTGCATCTCCATTTTCACCTAGATCTCAGCCTCGTTCATCCTCGCTATTTTGTTAGCTCTTTGATGCTTTTAAGAAGATATTTTAAACAGCATTTTGCCCAACTATTTCAGTTGTCTTCAGTGAGAAGTTTTGTCCAAATTACCTCATTTACCATTGGGAGAATCAGAAAGCTAATATCCTATTTTCTAGGTGTATTCAATATTAAATATATCAAAAATTTCACCAAGAAGCTTTAACATTTGAAATGATGAACATGATACTTTACAATTATTTTTCATTTTTATAGCCATATCTCTTATTCCTACTAAGTATCTATTAAGTATTGCTTTTATGATTTGCTCAATTCAGATCTAAGCTTCTGAAAGAACATGCATTTACTGTTTTTCATTGGATTTGATAATGTGCACATTGTGTGTGCATATGGGGGAGGAGTGTGCCTGCGACAAGATGTCAGAAAACAATGTGCATCATTATTTTCAGCAGATCGATTTTCCACAAGTTCTCTGAAATATAAAAGAACCATAGTCAAGGACCAATAGATTTTATGATTAAGTGACTCTTTTGAATAAATGATCATTCTCTACCTTTCATACAATGTTCACAAAGATGAAAATAATAGTGTCTATCATTAGCTATCCCAGATATGATATGATGAGGACACAAAATTGGTATATACTATGTTCAGCCTCTGGTCATCAAACACATCATGAATATATGAAGCATACTTCACAGTGAGAGTTTGTTAATGAAGAGAAAGACAAAGAATGTTGAGTGTATTTTCTGCAACAGTGAGGTTTTTGTGTGTCTCAACGTGCCATCTGATTGATAGTAATGTCTACGTGAAGTGATAGACAAGCCTATTTATTTCTGGCAGTTCCCATACGAAAATGTGCTGCCACAACTGGAGTTCCTATATTTATCTCCTTCCTTTGCTTCCAAAATTGTTGAGTTACTCCTTCTCCTGAACATGAATATTCTCAGTCTTTCTTCTTTATAAAACATTCATTTTTGGAATATCCTGGTTATCAGATTATGATTTAAAAATATTTCTTTTACTTTACTTTTTTTCCTGTTACCAATTTTGAGTTGGTTTTATTTGATTCATTTACTCCATCCAGAATTCCCTGGAGAAATAGTTACTAGCTGTAACAAGTGGCTAGTGGCTAAGTCTCTTCAAGTATTTCCGGCATATGTATTAAAAATAAGATTATTATGACCTTCAAGGCCAACGATACTCCTTAGCCTTGAGAATGGCACTGTCAGAAATACTGCAGAGTGCCAGAGAGCTGGGAATGGGTGTAAAATGAGAAAAGTAGCACTGGAGAACCCTGGGAGATGGATAAGCAAATGCTGTCATTTGGATCGAGCTTGAGTACATGTGGCCAGAGCACTAGGTTTCTGGCCTTGACCTCCCAGGTCCTGCTGTCAGACACGAAGCCTTCGCTTACACGTGCAGCAGCGGCTCTCTGTCTGCCAACTCTAATCCTTTATGAAAAGCTATAGCACTTCCACTTTGTTGTATGAGTTATGTTTTTAATTTAACTGTCTTTCTTTCCTACTCTTGCCAGGATTTTATTCATATTATAATTTTCTTTGGGGGAAAGGGAAGAAATAACTGCTTTACTGCTTAAAGAGGCATTTTAGGTATTGGAAATCTTTGACACTTTTCCAAGATTCACGAGTGGCTTACAGAATTCTGGATGAAAAATTCAGCCAATACTTCCACCTTATGATAATAATCTGGTATCAAATATTATATATATTTCTACACAGAAATAAAGACCCAAATTCATTGATCTTGCTAGGGTCTATTTTTTTAACTTTTCACATCGTGTGTGTGTGTGTGTATGTGTGTGTGTGTACAGGTGTGAGTGTGGGTGTGTACATGCAAGTCCATGCCCTGTGGTTGTGTTCTGATGCTACTAATGGATAAGTATTTAAAATATCTGACAACTTCATCCATGTTTATGGAAAACCTCTTAGCAATAATCTGGAAGGGAATTTAAACTGTGATGGGAAAAGTTACTGGTTATAACTGCAACTTTTTTGAGAGTAGAGAAAATTTTGTATTCAATATCATTAAAACATTTCTCTCTCAGCCTCTCTTCTGAACTCTGGATTCATGTTCAAATGTCTTCTTGATATTCCAACTTAAATTTTAGAAAAGTCACTCAAAAACATCATGAACTTCATCTTCCACTCTGTTTTTCTTTCTGTGTCCCATACATTAGTGAATGACACCATTCTCTAACCTCTTATGCAAGGCAAAACTTGGGATATATCTTTGATAGTTCTTTTTCCTTCAGACTCCTTATATCCAGCCCAAATATCTCTCCGTCTATCTTCAGTTTTGTGTTTTTACCAGACCCTCCCTACAAACATCTAGTATTACTAGTTCAAATAGCCCCCTCTAAACAGTTTTCCTTGCCTACATTCTGACTCTTCTCCAATCTATTCTCTTTTCTGTGTCATATTAATATTTTCTTACCTCCGCCCCTTTCTTAGAAACACTTCATTGGCTTTCATTGGTTCTTAGAATAAGAACAAAAATCCTTGATTTGGCATATAAGGCCATGCATGATCTGGTTTTTACCTACCTCTCCAACCCTATCCTACAACTTTTTCTTCAATGAGGGGAAATTAACTCTTCTCAGGGGACATCTGGCAGCATCTGGAGATACTTATTTATTTATTTATTTATTTATTTATTTATTTATTTATTTATTTATTTAAATTGTCAAAACTGGGGAAGGAGAGATTTGCTATTTGCATCTGATAATAGAGGCCAGGGATGCAGCTAAACATCCCACAAGGCACAGGAAACTCTCACAAAGAAGAAGACAAAGAAGATGTAGATGAAGATGAACGCAAAGAAGAAGTTGTCCAAAATGTCAAAAGTACTGAGATTGGGAAACCTTACTCTATGAGTTTTAGCCAGAATGCCTGTAATGGGTATGATGATGCTGTAACTAGATTCTCTTGCAAAGAAAAACTTGTTAGGATGCTTACCAAATAGGTTCATCTGTCAGTCCTGTCAGGGATTGATTGCCTCCTCAGCTGAAAAATATCTTCTTACATAAGATGGTACCCTTTTCAGAACAGCCTCCATCCAATGACTAATAGAAGTAGGTGTTCTAAGATGTGGTGGGCTGTTAAAGCTCTATAGTTCCCACAGGGCCAGCTTGGATTCTCTTTTTGACCAATTCTGTTTCTTTCCCATCCCCTTCCCAGGTGTTAATCCTAAAGCCACTCCCTAATAAATATCCTACACTGTAATCAGCATTTCAGATTCTGCTTTCTGGAGAATTCAATCTGCTACGTTGACTTCCTTTTAGTTTCTTGTGTCACCACACACTCCCATCTTGAATCTTGGGATGTTTATGCATGCTCATCTTTCTGTATGAAGGCTCTTTCCTCACTTACCTAGTTAATATGCATTCAACCTTGAGACCACAACTTAAACAACAAATGATTCTCTTCTACTGTCTCCGACTACATCAAGATGCCACTTCCACCTCAGTGTTTAAGCTTTTGTAACACCATGTAGCACTTCATTTTTAGTGCTTCTCTTACTCAGTTTTACTTTTGTTGGAATGATATTTGGAAAATGTCTGTCTCTACTTCTATATCATCATTTCTCATTTTTTTCACCATTGTATCACAGTGACCAATCCAGAGCTTGACACATAGAAGGCACAAAAATAAAGACTTGCAGAAAAAAAGGGAAATGGGGAGGGATGTTGTGACTTACATAGAGAGTTTTCAGAAAATGCCTGATTGGAAAAAAAAATAATGTGTTTTTTCATCTTTTTAAAAATTTAAACTCAACAAATAAGACTTGTTCCTAAAATTTCCACTTTTTACTAAGGATATCATAATGAGGGCGCCTGGGTGGCTCAGTGGGTTAAGGCCTCTGCTTTCGGCCCAGGTCATGATCTCAGGGTCCTGGGATCGAGGCCCGCATCGGGCTCTCTGCTTGGCAGGGAGCCTGCTTCCCCCTCTCTCTCTCTGCCTGCCTCTCTGCCTCCTTGTGATCTCTCTCCCGCTGTGAAATAAATAAATAAAATCTTTAAAAAAAAAAAAGGATATCATAATGAAAATTTTCTCTTTCTGTTCCATCTTCTTAACAAAGCATGATGGCAGGATTTTAGGTTTTAGAGTCAGAGCGCCCTGGTTTTAAATTTTGAGATGGAGACTTAAGCAAATTCCTTAACTTTTTGAGTCTCAGTTTTTTTATCTGTGAAACAATAACCTACACATACAATGACTGTCATCTGAATTTCTTGCAAAACACTTAACACATAATGGGTATACAATAAGTAGTTTTCTATTATTATGCTGACCTCAAAACTAAAAAGGGTAAGAAAATTGTCTCTATATTTTTGCAATGTGTGGTTCTCCAAAAGGGATTACAGCACACAAATAGAAGCACGCTGTTACACCACTGCTATAATATTATGACTTTTTGCACTTTATTCTTTTGAAATGAAGATCTTCATGTCCTAGGCTATTTGAAAAGCTAAATCCATTTAATTTTATAAACTTCTTATTTCAATAGACCGTTATATGTTTAGTCATGATATATATTGTGATGACTCTTTATAAATGTATTTAAATTCAAGAAGAAAAAAAATGTCATGGAGACATCATTTTAAATTAAACATTCATGAGTTATAAAATAAATGGTTTTACAGGACTTTTTTTCTAAAACCAAAGTGGTTAGAATCTAGAAACCTAACAGTATTCAACTTCATTTTTTAAATCCCTTTCTTTCACCATAATGTGTGAATGGACTAAGAGAGAAAGATACAGGTCCATGTATATTAGACAAATTATGTTAATGGATTATATCTTATAATCATCATTAAATATTTACAATGTGCCAGGCACTATATCCAAGCTTTACACATATTGTCTTCATTTAACTATCACAAGAAAAACCTACTATAAGAGATTATTATTTACCACATTTTATCAAAGAGAATAAACCTTACCAACATCAGTTGGCCTCTACATGGTAGACCAAGTTGTCAACTCAGACTTTTGAAATGAAAGGTTTATTCTTTACAGTACTCCCATAAAACCTCAGCAATGTAATATAACTAGGGGAGAGAGGAGAAAAAGCCTCTGTTATATCAAAGATCTAATGGGGAACTAGAAGAGATTTTCATAGTACCATCTTTTATAAAATAAATAAAACAAAATAGGCTGTAGTCACTCTTGTCTTCTAAGGGAGATGGAATGTGTCCTAATAATGGAAATAAAATATTATGCAAAGCTTTCTTCTTTGTAAAGTAGCTGGAAGAGAAGGGTTTAACCAGGCACAAACAGGAGTGTCAGATTATGCAAAGAGGACCAGAGTTGGGTGAAACTGCATAACAGGGAAACATTAAGGGAGAAGTCTGAGTAAAGAAAGCTTCCAGAACAGAAAGCAATATTTTATTGACCTAGGTAAAGGGACTAAAAAGAAACACACACAAAAAAATGCTGCAGGGCTTTGAAATTTCTGTTAAAAGCAGAATTCTGAGAAATTTTCAGTGTTTCAGTGGCTGTAGGATTTACAAGAATAGGTATTTTTCACATCCAATTCTTAGTTGTTTGCATTACCCTATATTTCATATATTCCTATATGATTTGCATTGTTCTATATCACCTAAAACCTTTAGTCAGATTGGTTACAGATCTTGTGATTATGTTCAGGGAGGGAAGAGGAGATCAAAGACAAAGAATTAAGTACCATATATAGGATGGTTATAAGCAGAGGGGAAAGAACAGAGGGAGGAGATAAGATTTAAGAGAGGACAAGAGTTCCATGAACATAACCTGAAAGCCATCCATAGATTTAATTCAGCCCCCATCAAAATTCCAATGGCATTTTTCACAGAAATAGAAAAAAAAAGATCCTAAAATTGGTATGGAACCACAAAAGACCCCCCAAAAGGCAAAACAATCTTAGGAAAGAACAAAGTTGAATGTATCACACTCCCTGATTTCAAACTATCTTACAAAACCATGGTAAGCAAAACAGTATGGTACTGGTGTAAAAATGACACATGGACTGATAGAATAGAGAGCCCAGAAGTAAACCTAACCATATATGGTTAACTGATATTTGACACGTCAATCAAGAATACGCAATGGGAAGAAGGTAGTCTCTTCAATAAATGTTGCTGAGAAAAGTGGATCTACATGCGAAAGAATGAAATTGGACCCATGGATTATACAACTCACAAAAATCAACTTGAAATGGATTATGAAGCATAAGATTTGAAAGTGTAAAACCCTACAATAAAACAGGGAAAAGCCCTCTGACATTGATTTTTGACTCAAACTAATAGTGAGCATTTCACAATACATATGTAAATCAAATCATGACATTGTATACCTTACACTTGCACAGTGTTATTTGTCAATTATAGCTCAATAAATCTGAGGGGGAAAAAAGAGAGAGAGAGAGAGAGAGAGACCAGACTTTTGAGTCAGAAATCACCATGAAAACATATGGCCCAGAATTTTGTAAAAATTTTTTTTAATTTAAAATAATATAAAATACACATACATACATATTATTGAGGTCATAGGACATAGGACAGCATCTCACAAAATGCTGGTCTTGGAAAGGAAACTAAGTTAATTTTATTGAATTCCCACTGATCAAAGAGAACTTGAGCTAAACGCTCAGCATGGCTATTATATATAAGGTACTTTGCAAATTGCTTTTATGCACATTGTTTTTAATCCTTACTACAACCTTATGATGCAGATATTACTATCCTCATTTTAAAGAGAAGAAACTGAGCTGAGATAGGTTAAGTAACTGTCTGTGGTTCACTCAAGTAAGTAAAGAGCCCAACTGGGATCTAACTCCAAATCCAATGCAACCTTCCCGGCACATTCTCACCTCCTTAAGAAATAGTTAAGTTTTTAATTTAAAAAAAAAAAGAAGTAGTTAAGTCCTCTTTATCCTTTACTCTTCTCAGTCCATAATACAATCATATGAAGAATATTTTAAAGGATAATTATCAAAAACATACTCAATTACTATTTTACTACACTCAAATACTTCACAGTATTGAAGACCACATTAAATAGCATCAGGTATCTAACAGCCCTGACCATTGGTCAGAACACTGAAGATGCTCCGTCTTATTTGTGTTGCGGTAACTGCATTACATGAATATTTACGGAAGAGAGATCATTTCAGCTACCTTTTTTAGTTTACTGATTATAAAATATTCTAACAGTTATAATTATTATTTTATCAAATATACTCTCAAATATAAAAAAGTGTTTTAGTCTCCTAAGAAGCTTCCAGTGTTTCTGGGACACCTGGGTGGCTCGGTTGGTTAAGCAGCTGACTTCAGCTCAGGTCATGGTCCCAGGGTCCCGGGATCGAGGCCCACATCGGGCTCCTTGCTCAGCAGGGAGCCTGCTTCTCCCTCTGCCTCTGCCTGCCACTCTGCATGCTTGTGCTCTCTCTCTCTCTGACAAATAAATAAATAAAATCTTTAAAAAAAAAAAAAAAAGAAGCTTCAAGTGTTTCACTGAAAATATCTCTACACTATTTTTTCAATAAGCTCGTCTTTCATATTCAGTTATATTAACTAGTGTTAATTGATAACCCCCGTGAATGAGGATTTTTACTGCACTTATCAAAAAATCAAATAACTTTTCTTAAAAATAGGTAACATAAGCTTGATCTATACACACATGTTTTAAGAGAGGATGGCTTTATCTTCATAACTTGCTTTTGCTTTTCATGTGCCGGTCTAGAACCGTCACTGCGATAGAACACAGCAGGTGACCTCCGAATACCCAGGCTCCTCTTGTGTTCTGTGGATTACAGGAGCTTTATAATTGCAAAGTTCATAATGATATTAAATAACACAGCATAGAATAACTACCACTCTTTTCTTCCAAATCCCTATCATTAATAAACATCCCAGCCTTCTAAATCAGCCATAAATGCATTAGACAGCACAGCTGTTTCAGACTAGAGCACAGTTTTACAACACAAAAGAGCAAATCAAATTAAATAACCACATCTTCTTTATTTTGCAAATTACAGAAGAATTAAAAGTAATTCTTCTTATCGAAGATTTATTTTTCTCTATGAATACAGGCATTCCAAATCCTGATTTGGTTTTCTGTGCTGAAAATATGCTGTCATTTTGCAACTCATTTAAAAAGATGAGGAAAGAAAAATTGTTGCATTCCAGGAAAAAAAAAATCTTGTAAAGACTTAATTACATAATAACTTTGCTAGTTCTTTTGTACTCTCCCTCGTAGGAAGAATTGACACCATTCACCCACATAGATAGTGAGGGCCCCAGCTAATCATGCCCTCTGTCTTCGGAGACTTTGCCAAAAGTCTACCTTCCAGAGCTTCAAGGTTTGTACTGGCTCAGGCTTAAAAAGCGAGAAAGGTCCTTCCTAACCAGAGCCCATAACCAGCATGTGCACAATGGCCAGACTATACTTCCTTCAAGAGTCAACTGGGCTGCAGCCTGCATGGTTCTACGTTCCCATTCCCACTCATGGGCCTCTTCATTCAGTATCTAATTCTCTTCCCCGTAGCTACTCCAAGCCCTTCTGGAAATGGAAAGCAATGATACCCTTAGCGATGGTTTGACTGCTTGACTATTCGCTGGCGTATAAAGAATGGTAGTCAATTTTTGTTTAGGGAGTGAGTGGCTGAGTGGATGTCATGATGTGAATGATGAAGTTTCCTCTTTTTGATTTTTCAGGGGCCTGGAAACCCTCTCATCCTCCAACCTGCCCAGGTGCTCATCCTGACAAACCTGCCTAAAGTGTCAATGTGATGGACAGAAGAGAAGAGGGAAGGACAGGGAGGAGAGCTATCGTGTAATAATGAACTTGCATTATTTGAGCTAGGTACTTTATATATGTTGCGTAGTCAATTATAATGAACAAGCAAGAGAAGTCCTTATATATATATTTTTTTTCAAATGAGAGAATTGAGTTGCTCTTTAATGAAAACACTGGCTCAAATAATAAAGCTAGTAAAAGTTGGAAATAGCATTAGAACCCATGTACCTTTGGCTATTTGGCTATTTCTATAGGACAGTTCTGCCTTTTCTCTACACATCTGAGAATCAAATATATTCTACCTCCTTTCTCTTTGGGGAAATGCATCTCACGTGTCAAACTACTGACTCATAGAACAATAATTGAAACATTTCACTTCCTTACAATGGGAACTTATTGTATTAATGCTATTATAAAAAGAGATCATCTGTATTTATAATCTAAAGCCAAGAAATTCATAGCACCTGTAAAACAATTATTCCGCATGCTGTTAAATATTATTTGATTCAGTGGATACACTAAGTTCTCCTTGTTCTGAGTGCCATTTTAGGTTCTGAGAATACAACAGGAGATGGAGAGAAAAATATAGTCAAATGTACGTGTAACAGTGAGATAGAAGCCAAGAACAACTAAACCATATAAAATGATGTGTAAGCGGAGAGATGAGAGCTAGCCATTCTTCTAAGCCATGGAGTTCAAGAATGGGAGCCATAAGTGAGGTTAGGGAAGATTGTCTTCAGAAGTAACATTCGAGTTGAATCTTGAACAATGAATACTCCATAAAGTAAAAGAAAAGGATAAGATAATTAAACGGAAAGTTTTACCAAACAATAAGTGAAATAGGGAAAGCCTGGGGGGAAAGCCCCAAAAAACCTGTGCTGTTTGAAGGATGGCAGGTTGCCTCTTACAGATAACATCAGCTCTCACTTGAAGTGGCTGCAATTCATTTTCCAGATCTCTGCTTTAGCAACATAAACACAAAAAACTTTTTCTAAGCTTTTCTAAGCTTTTTCTAAGCCCCAAGACTAGGTCAGATCCCTCAGGTATATGCTTTCCTAGCTCTGAGCAACTTGTTCTCATAGAACTGGTCTTTGTTTTTGAATCAACACTTATATGATTTGATTATATACCCCTTCCCCCAGTGGGCAGTAAACATTACAAGGAAAGGAATTCCACCTGCTTTGTATGAGCACAATATCTAACACATTATCAGACAGTAGAAAGAAAAAAAAAAGTCAAATGAATAAATGTTGAGAGAAATCACAACAATGAGACTATAGGCAGGAGCCAGGATGCCAAGGATTAATGAACATTGTTTGTGAGCAATGGGAACTGAATTTTGTTGCAATGTTGTTGAGAGTCAAAGCCTGGGGGCAAAAAGACCAGTTAAGCAAAATTTCAGTATTCTCACTATGAGATAATGAGGTCCCAAACTAGAACAGTGATTGGACTTGGAGAAAGGGAAATGGACCTGAGTGACACACTCAAATCATTAGGATTTGGTGACCGATCAGGGAGTGGCAAGGGAGGAGTCAGTGATGATTATCACTAGAGCCTTAGATCCTGTCAATGAATACAAAACTGAAATTTCAAGAAAGGGATTTGTTCTTTTCAACAGGAACATTTTGATAATAAATATGTACTCATATTCATAGGCAGCTTAGCTTACAGAATTGAAATCATATCTTAAATAGTCAAACAGGTCAAAATCAAATCAAAAAGCAATCGCACATATAGAGTGAAAGTATTTATTTCATTTTGGGATTACATGAAAATGCTTTTGAAACAGAAATATAGGGCATGAAAAATGTAGCAGAACAAAGTGTATACAGTAAAAAGTGAATCTCCCTCCCATCCATGTCTCGTAGTCCCTACATGCTTTATGCAAAGGCAACTTATCAGATGCCTGTGAATCTTGAATAGGAGTATTACTCATCATCCAAAAAAAAAAAGGTTAAAAGAGAAACCAAAGTAAATTTCTTTCCGAAACAGTGATTTAAAGTAAAACTTCTAGAAACTGTCAGTGAAAATGGACATTAGCAATAACCTTAAACTACAAATGCAACATAGATTTCTGTTGTGCTTTCTGCTGAATCATAGATAGATAGATGATACATAGATGATAGATAGATGATAGATAGATAGATAGATAGATAGATAGATAGATAGATAGATGAATGATAGGTAGGGCAAGCAAGCCTTGGTAACTTTTGAAGCCTAAGATTCATTTTTGATATCACCCAATGCCATGCTGAATCCCGTAAAGAAAACTCTTTGGCAGTTGAGGCACACAGACAAAGAATCCTATGAATAGAGTAGGTCCTAGAGAGGAGCACAGAGGAGATGACGTTAATGTGTTTTATACATTCTCCAGAAACCAAGAGCTCCAATAGTCTGTCCTCCATTACCTGACATCAGAGAAAACTAACACCTTGAGTGAAAAGGAATTTTGAGACTAGCTCCCGCAAACAACTGCAGTGATGCTGTGAGAATATAGCATTTCCCCTCAATGCAAAAGCTATCTACCCTATACAAATCCGTCATCCTGGCATTTTACCGAGATTCTGTTTGCCTGCCTCCCTCTTTTAAGTGGCTGCCACTTGACCATATTCAGTTTTGCTCTCCTTTCTCTGACCTGGCTTCTATCCATATCCGTTCATCATTTGTGTTTCTGGCTCAAAGACACGGGACCTCGCCACAGCAGTTCTCCAGGTTACAACAGTGAAATTTTCATTTGCTCTGCTGATCAAGCAATCTCGGCCCTGAAAGTGTAAGTGACACAGTGCAGCACCATCCATTGAAATAGCCACACTAAAATAGAGGGATTCTTTTTTTTTTAATTTCTTTATTATTTGCCCCAGGGGTACAGGTCTGTGATTCATCAGGCTTACACCTTTCACAGCGCTCACCATAGCACATACCCTCCCCAGTGTCCACATAAAATGCAGGGATTCTTCAAACATCCGTACTTTGCATCTATACTAGTTGCTGTGGTTTTACTTTCATTTGCCTGTCTGTTTTCCTTCACCTTGCAATTAGGTAATCAAGGGGAAGCAGGTTGAAGATATGCCCCTATGAAAGACCAAACGATTATTAGTCAGAAAAGTGATGCTTCACAAGCATTCTTTCCAAATAGAATTGGAACGGGGACCTGAAAAATCATCTTTCATATCCAAACTGGTGCCTGAGTGAAGCGGTAGCTGAGGGTGCTTCACTTAAAACCAATCTGAGACTAACCCGATTGTCTACAGAGTCCCTTCAACAGAACTGACAAGGAATATATCTTTATTTTGATAACATTTATATGCAGAAGGAGAAAACACTGGAGAAACATCCAAATAAGGCAATTTCAATGTATGAATTATGTCCCCTGAGTTCATGGGCAATATTACTAAGTGCTGACATCAACTCAACTAGGGTTGCTTTTTTTCACCCCTCTGGAAGTGACTGAAAAATTTATTAATGACATATCATAAGGGTGACCATTTCTATACATTGAGCTGAATACGGAACATAGAAATTTTAGAGCTTAGAATCTGGTTCAACTGCCCGTCATCGCACAGTTGAGGAAATTGCACTCCTGGAAGAATAAGAGATTTGCCTGAGGTCACACAGCTAGGAAGCAGCAAAACCAGAGCTTAAAGCCAACTGTGCTGGCTGCAGCCCTGCCTTCTTTTTTGCACTCTTCTACTTGTATCAATCAGACACTAGCAGGAACAGATGGAACACTCAGAAATAGTGACCAGAGAGAGGCCGATGACAGGGCAATTAACGGCCATGGGGCAGAGGTAAGGGAAACCAACACGGGAGCCGAATCCACAAGGGCTAGCCATAGAGGAAATATTTGCTTCTTATCTCTACAAGCCGAAGGACTAAGAAGGTGGAGAGGAGACTGAAATTCCAGAGAGGATTGTATCTATAGCAAAGCACCTGCAGGAACAGTGACCTTGGAAAGTAACACAGTCTTTAATCAGCTATAGCTCTATGAGGATGGAGATAGAAGACAAAACCCAGACCTTACTTTTCTCCCATTCTCCAATCTCCTACTAGTGCCTCGCATTGGCCTTGTCCAACCAGAAGCCAGAAGGCAGAAGAGCCCTGCTGATGCTTCTGTAGGTCCACAAGATGGGACAGAAGGGACGTAAAGGAGTAGATGGAGAATATCCAGGACATTTCTCAGATTTACCAGCCTTTGGCTTTGCATTTTTTCCCTTCCTCCTGTTTTCTTTCACTGGGACATAAATTATCAAGGTTAATGAGTGATGATGGCCCATATAAAAATAGCATCGCATTTCATGACGGACTTTATAAAAAATTTACTCAAATGCAATAGAAGTCTGGAGATGGGCTACAATAAGAAATAGGTCTACCTCAGAATATTTAAAAATAAGTGATCATCTCAGTACTCTGAGTCATAAGCTAGGAAAAAAACACAGTAATAGTATGTTTTATGCACAGGACAATTTTAATTAATAAGAAGGACATATTTATTCAAAAATTAGGATAAGACACCATTATTCTCAGAACATGAACTTTGGCAGTTAAGTGTTCGCATCCTCTTGAGTTCAAGAAAATGAACTTCTGGATATTAAACATGATTGCTTAGAGACCTCAAACCTATCAGGGTTGGGCAGTCAGCTATTATCTACACTGACAATTATTTATGGCTGTGAATCACCCAGGCCTGATGTGATGTCCAAAAGTACCTCAGTAAGAAATTATGAGCAATATCAGATGTGGGTGGTGTAAAAGCCATTTCAATAATAAAACACAGTTCAAAGAGCTGATTCAATAGAGGCATTACTAATAAAATAATATAGGTAGAAATCTCAAAAAAAGGTGCTTCTTTTTAAGAGCAATACTACGAAGCGAGAGATGAAGATAGGGAAGTCATCTACTCACCTTTGAGTGACTCTCTTTGAGCTCAGGTGAGCTTTGAGCCACTCACCTTTCTGTGGGTTAGCACACATCTTTCCAAAATGTAGTACAAGGGAGTCATTCTATTATGGATAGGAAAAATGACAAAAAAGCAGTCTAGCTTGAGACTAAACCCTTTTAAGGATACTTTAGTTAGAAGGTTTAGTTCTGTGTGGGTTCAGTGCACTTCCCCATTACTACTGAGACCTAGATCCTGCAGAAAATCTTAAATGAAAGGCAGTAGACACTATTCGTTCTAATAAGGTTTTCTAAAATAATGGATTTAAGAAGGCCAAACACATCAGAATAGGCTACTCAATTTGACTTTTTTTAAAGATTTTATTTATTTATGTGACAGAGAGAGCACAAGCAGGGGGACCGGCAAGGTGTGGGAGAGGGAGAAGCAGGCTTCCAGCCCAGCAGGGAGCCCAGTGTGGGGCCCCCGGTGTGGGGCCCACCCTGGGATCATGACCTGAGCCAAAGGCAGACGCTTAACCAACTGAGCCACCCAGGCAGCCTTAATTTGACTTTTAAAACCTACCTGAGTTATAGGCAAGATTTTATATTATCTGATAGAAATATTTTCTAAACCACAAGAGCTAGTGAGCCAGATCCTTTATCCTGTAAAAGAAGAACCAAATGTTTGCTAGCTGAACAAAATGCCTTGAGCAAAGTTTCTGTGAGCATACATTTTTAATTTCCTCAGATGAAAACAATCTTGAGTGAGGGGCTCTCTAAAAAGTATCCTGATGTTCTCCTAATACGCCAATAAATAAAATCTCTCCAAATGTTGAGATTCTCTTAGACTTGGGTGTATGTTCCTAACACATCTGGCTCTAAATAAAACATCACATAAGCAAGCTAATAATCCAGGTAACTGAGAATGTTAAAAAATTACTTCAGAGCATTACTAAGTCTTGGATGATGAATATTTATTCTCTTTCTACTATTTTAAAAATCAGAAATAACTTATCCATAGTTTGAATTTTACCAAAGCAACGTGCTCTGGAACTTCCTGATACACTAGCATCTTCTACCTATAATAGAATTGTACATGTAAGTGTCTTATCATGACCACTAGACCATAAGAAGTAAGCCTGAATCAGTCATCTCATTGTTTTTTGGAGTTAAGCTATTTCCAAAGGCATTACAACTATCTGCCTCGCATTTCAAACTAAACACATGCTTTCATATAAATTCTCTCGTTTGGTCCACCTAATAACTTTGTTGTGAGGACAACAGGGCAGCAATTATTGCCCCATTTCATGGATGAGGAAACAGGCTGAGGAGAGTTGAAGTGGTTTCCTCGAAGTTGCCTGGCGGAGCAGTTATGGACCTCTGACTCCTCATTAGGCCTGGTTCAGGAAAACATATATTTATTGAGTACTTTAAAATGACCATCCTAAGTCTTTTGGATACAAGGTATGGTACAGATAGTTGACTCAAGGATAAAAAGAAAGCTAATACTTATACACTACTTATTATCTGAGAGGCCATTTTATAAGAACTTTATGGATTTATTTTGTTTAATCCCATAACAAGCCTTTAGGGCAGTACTATTGTCACTGCCGTGTTATAAATGAGGGAGCCGAGGAGAGGATTATCAACTTGTACAGGATCACAGAGGCAATTTTGACTTCAGAGTCCATATTCTTAACCATTATACATACTACATACTGTCTCTAGAGATTCCAAATACTATGGACACCTTTTCATAACACTGGATGGCCTCCCATGAAAGAATGAGTATGAGTCTAGGCAAACACACACGCACACAAAGACGCACACACGGGCATACACACATAGACATTATCTACCTATCCGTATGTACAGCCATCTTGACTAAGAGACTCGAGTGTCATTGTATATGGCTATCAACCCATCAGGCCAGACTCTAAAACAAACAAACAAAACATAGATGAGCAAGCTCTTCTCAGCCTGAACGTTACCTGGGAATGAAAAATGAAAATTGCCCAGATTGGAGACATACCTCTCCCCATTTAACTTTCAGAATCTTCCTCAAATTATCTTTGTGTTTAAAAGGCTCCAGCAGCCTTTGCAAAGAAAGAAGAGAACACAGACTTGAAGAAGACATTCCCTTTGTGACTCAGGAGGCATGCTTCTTCTGTGTAGTGCTTTATCATCATCTGCCAAAGACGTATGTGCAAATATCAGTCTTACAAACAGACAGTGTTTGCACTAGATCGAGGCTGACTTGCCATCTGGTTATCGGATGCCTGGAGTCCAAACTGTACAGTTTTCTATGTGTTTCCTCTAATGAGAAATGGAATGATGGGATTCTGATCACAAGTATCCACGCACTGGACTGATATTACATCCCTGTGTACAGTAATAGGAACAATGCCTATAAAAGAAATGGTTTATGTCTTACATTGGGTAAAGAAAAGAAGGAAGTATTTTCTACAGTTCAGATTCACATGAAAGATAAGCCTCTTAGTTCAGAATGTGATGTATTTTTCTCAGAATTTAGAGAATCCACTGATGTTCTGTGCAATTGAATTCTAGTGTTAGATCTAGCAGAGTACATCAACCAAAAATGCAATCACAGTAAAAAATTCTGAGGATATGCATTATTTCTGAATAAGCAAAGGCCAAAAGCACAATCCCAACATAATATAAATGATGTGATTGACTACTAGGGTTGCTTGCAGCCCATGGCTTCAGGTAAAGCATCTGTCTCCCTCCATTAATGAGAAAAGAGACAGCGCTTTCTATTTAAAATTAATAACTGTAACACTCCTGGATTATAGGAAAAATTGTAAGTGTTTCACACAAAGTGCTTCACAAAATTTTACTGAAGCTCAACAAAATCATTACATAACAAATACATATGAGATATTCTTCTTTATGGATCATTCTACTGAATTGCCTATTCATTTTTACCTGCCCAGAATCTACAATTTTCAGCAAGATAAATATTAGCAGAAATAAAAACACCCTTTCTATTTTAATAGCCCCTGCTTGCAAAAATAGTTTAGTCATTTAATATCTTAGAATTTTATGTATTTATAATGGATTAGGTATTAATTAAATTCTATATAACCCAAGCATTTTTTTTAAGCAATAAGCAACACCATTAATTTCAATTCCAGTTGCACCTTTTTGGATGACTTTGGGCACTGGATCACCATCAGCAATACCAATAGGATGACATCATTCCTTGAGGAACTGCAATAATCATGCACTTTACATTAGTAAGCAGTATAATTCTTAATCTACTCTTAAAACATAATAGAAATTAATGGCATTTTAGGACTTTCCAAATTTAGGGAAGTCACCAAGATTTTCTATCACTCTTTAAATAGCAACAGCTTCCTCAGAAGGCTACCATGTCTGTTTTCAAGATTGTGTAGGTAGTTGAACACAAATGATCCTAGTATCCATATACTCATTTTAATTATCTTTCCTGTTTCTATCCTACTAAGGGAAATTTAACTCAGAAGTTTCCCTACAGTACAGTGATAATCCGGGGTGCACTGGAGCAGGATAGGAAGAAAGAAAAAAGAAAAGGTTAAACAATACAATGAGTTATGCAGTCAAGAGGAAACTAAAAAATGTAACCACAACTGTTTTTGTCAACTGTCATTGAAAAATCCAGGGAGACAATGAATAAGAGTAAAATTTTTGTTATGTTTTTATAAAGAATAAATAATCCAATGAAATACTAGAGGGAAATGGAGTCAGAACTACCAGTTAAATAAGTAAAAATTTTTAAAAAATAAGAAGAAATCAGAACATTAAAAAAAAAACTGGAAATATAACATGTTGCTTCCTGCATATGGATATCTTTCCAGTTTATGAAGTGTAAGTCACAGATCTATTATACAAAATTAATACTTGATTTATCTAAAGAAAACAAGTTGAAAAACTCTCTAAGCCAAGTTGATTTTCCTCCTAGAATTCTATTACTTCAGGCAATAAAATTATGAGTATTAAACAAAGTATAAGACACTAAAGAAATATCATTTCCCACGATTACTTTGAGTTTTCTGCAAATGGAAGTTATTCATAATGATTTTTCCTCTAAAAGCAGAGATGCAGCTTATGGCTCAAGGATGCCCACGCCATGAAATGAATATTAGTCTGTATTCTAAACCCAACTAGAGTCTAAAATTAACCACATCTATTCTCTAAATGTTGACCTAGGAAGACACTTGACTATGTGTTTAACTGTCAATTCAAGAACCGAGAAAACTGGTTTCCAGAACAAATAATCACAATCCTGATTTAAGCCGAGAACATCGGAGTCCTCTGGCTAGATGAATCGTTTGAAAGCTGCAATCATGATTTACTCAAATGAATCACAAACGAGTATCAGCATTATTAACCAGAATCTGATTATAAACCGAAGTACAGGATTAGCCTGCCTCCCCTTCCCCTGGGGAGAGAGCATGGGGTAGGAAGGGAAGAGAAGAGACGAACTAAACTCTTTTAGAGTTCTCCAACAATCCTGTGAAGTAAATATCACTACCTCTTTATGACAACATGAGGCTCAGGAAAATTAAGCAACTTTTGCCAAAGCCATTTTTCTTATACAGGTAAGAAATACTAGGGTAGGCATTCATCCCAGGTCTGTGTACCTCTGAATCTACTTTATGGCTGCACAGCTGAGAGTTCTTGAAAGATTTAAACATTATTAATAATAATAGGCAAAAATTCCTGTGTCCTCAACACTGTGCAAACTTCTTTCCTAAAACCAAAAATAATAATAGTTGCAATTTTTTGAGCATTCACCATTTGCCTGGCTCCTCTGAATAAATCTTCACAATGTTGGTCAAAGTAGTATTATATTATCCTCATTCTGTAAAATAACTTGCCCAAAACCTGACAGCTAGCAAAAGGCAGAAGCACATTTTTGCCAGTTCTCTATGAACTCCAAAGCCTGTGCTTCCCCACTATTCCATTCTTCCTCCCCTCCGCAGAGTTCTCTTAACACACCTTTGAGTTCACCTGGTAAGAATTACTTCTGTTTTCAATGAGGAAATAGACTCAGAGAGAAAGCTACTTGCTAGCTGGTGTGTAACTAGTATATATGGCCAGGCAGGAATTCAAACTCAGGTCAATCTGACTTCTGAGCCTCTTGTCACTGTACCCTATGGACAAGGGTAATCAAAGAGAATGAAAAATGGGCACCTCTCAAAGCAACAGTTCTGTACTTTAAAATCAGTCACCACAGCTGTGGGATCAAATGCTTCAGAGCCTTGAACCAGGCTGAAGATACAGCCTGAAAATATTCTTGTGAAAATAACTGTGTGTGTAGTTGCTGAGTATAGTGAAGTTCCGCCAGACACCTCACCTGCTAGAAGGTGCTAGGCCGTAGTGCGCAGAATGGCAAAGGAATCCCATCCGAAAATGCAGAAAAGGTGTGGGGAGTCAGCCAGGAACAAAGCAGTGTGTGTGTTGATGAGAGAAATCATGGCTACTTTGCCCACAGATGGTTGCATTGATAAAGATCCCTTGTGTAGTCTAGTACTATGGTTCTCGATCTTCAGTGTGGACAAGGGCCATCTGGGAGCTTGATAACACTATAGTTTTAGTGCTACCTTATTCTGCCCCAATACACCTGGAGTGATGCCTAGCAATCTGCATTTCACAAACATCCCAATTCATTCTGATGTGAATGGGCTATGGACTTCATTTTGAGGACCCTCATCTAGTGCATGGGAGAATATTTGGGTGAGCCTGACAACATCAAGCTTAAGTCTGGTCAGAAAATAAAAGTCAATGCCAGATAGCAGTTAAGGTCTTAGAAGTCGGGGAATTGGACTTCTCTACACTCCTGTTTCTATTGCACACATACACGATAGATTGTTAAAGGTCTCGAAGGAGCTCAGGGACAGAGAGAGAGAGACAGAAATTCAAGGGCAAAACAAAATATCTTGCAGGGAATTATTTCACTTTGTTTACCAGAAAACATTTATTTTTTTCTCCTCCTATATTATCACATTATTTAAGGAGTTCTTAGTCAAATTCCCAGTGACCAATATAGGCAATCTTTTAGTACAGGTTGGTTGGCAACAAATTCTTTTAGTTTTCCTTCAACCTAGAATGCCTTGATTTCCCCTTTATTCTTGAATATTTTTACTGGATGTAGGATACTGAGTTAGCAGCTCTTTTCTTTCAGCACTTAAAAAATTTTACATCATTTTTTTTGGACTTCATGGTTTGTGGTGAGAAATCCATTGTCATTTGAACTGTTTTTCTTCTGTAAGTAATGTGATGTTTCTCCCTGGCCACTTAAAATTTTTTTTTCCTTTGTCTTTAGTTTTCAGAAGTTTGATTATAATGTGGCTTGGTGTGGCTTCTTTGGGCTTCTAATGTTTAAGGTTTTTGTTTGTTTTGTTTGTTTGTTTGTTTGTTTGTTTATGGGTAAATATTTGTAGTATTTATTACCAGCCAACACGTCCCATTTCCCTTGTATTTTTTCCAGGTGTATGACTGGTAATGTTTAAGGTTTTACTAGCTTCTTGTATCTGTAAATTTGGGGAATTTTGGCCAAATTTGGGAAGTTTTCATTTAGTGTTTCTTCAAATAACTTTTTAAAGATTTTATTTATTTGAAAAAGATAATGAGATGGTAAGGGCCGAAGGGGAGGGAGAGGGATAGAATCTCAAGTAGACTACATGCTGAGCAGGGAGCCTCATGACCCTGAGATCATGACTGAGCCAAAATCAGAATCAGACGCTTAACCGACTGTGCGACCCAGTTGCCCCCAAATGATTTTTATGCCCTGCCCTTTTTCTCCTTTCCTAGATATGCAAGGAAAGAAATGTTAAATCCTTTGTCAATCTCACATGCTCCTAAGACTGTGTCTGTGTGAGTGTGTGTGTGTGTGTGTGTGTGTGTTTCAGTCTATTTACTCCTGTTGTTCAGATTGGGTGATTTCTGTAGTTTTATCTTTCTTTTTTTTTTTTTTAAGATTTTATTTATTCATTTGACACAGAGAGAGAGATTACAAGTAGGCAGAAAGGCAGGAGAGAGAGAGGAGAGAGGAGGAAGCAGGCTCCCTGCTGAGCAGAGAGCCCGATGCGGGCCTCGATCCCAGGACCCTGAGATCATGACCTGAGCCGAAGGCAGAGGCTTTAACCCACTGAGCCACCCAGGCGCCCATGTAGTTTTATCTTTCAGTTGACTGATTCTTTTCCCTGTCTCTTCCATTCTGCTGTTGAGCCCATCTATTAAGTTTCATTCTGGGTTTTTTGTTTTTTGTTTTAATTTCAGTGATTGTATTTTTCAGTTTTAATACTTCTGTTTATTCTTTATAGCTTTTCTCTGCTTAGACTTTCTACTTTTTCATTCGTTCAAAGGTATTTGTGATTATTCTTCTATCTTTGTCTATCTTTGTAACATCTTCTTTAAAATATTTGCCAGATCATTCTAACACCTCTATCATCCCAGTGCTGACTTTATTGAGTATGTTTTTCATTCAGTTTGATATCTTCATGGTTCATGGTATGACAATTGATTTTTGAATGAAACCTACATATTTTTATTGTTATGTTATGAGACGGGATTATATTTAAAATTTCTGTTTTAGCTGGCGTTCTCTAAAACTGCTCTCACAAGGGAAGGGGGCACCACCATCCCATTCCTGCCAGGCACAAACTGTTACCTGAATAAAAAGTCTATGTTCCCCACTCAATTTGCAGTGATAGCAAAAGAGGGGCTCCTTGTTACTGCTGAGCAAGAGTGGGAGCTCTAGCTCTCATATAGTCCTCCGTGGATACCTCCCTGGCTGAGAGGGTAGGAGTGTCTTGTTACTGCTTTCCAGTGGCCTCCACTAATAGCATGGGGAGAGATATGCCTCATTAAAGTTAAAGGATAGTGAAAGTCATGATTCTTTAATACTTCTGCTCTGTTAACACCCTGCTGGGAGGAAGAGGGATGCCTCGTTATTAGTGGGTAGAGATAAAGTACTGATTTTCCACATGGTCTCAACTGACACCATGGCAGTGAGAGGGAGAGAAAGGGGGAACCTCATTCCTGCCATGTGGGGAGGGAATCCTGGCTCCCTATTCAACGTTTTCTGACACAACCCTGGCATAAGGGTTGGGGTAGTTTCTCACAGCCTGGTGTTCGTGGACATCTAGGCTCCCAAACTGGCCTTTAATGGCGTTGGTGGAATAGGGCCACCATTTATTCTCTTTGTTTGTTTGTTTGTTTGTTTAAAGCTGGAATAAATTGGTTTTTGTCTAAAAGTTTTCTGTCTTGTTTGGCTGTCTCTTTCCTGGGTCTTTGGCAAAACAAACAAAAACAAACAAAAATTTTTTATTGCAATTTGTGTATTCTTATCTGTCTATTACTATTGGTGTTTTTGGGTTGTTGGCTTCTTCAGCCCTGAATTTATGCTATTTGAGATAAAAGGAAAACTTGGAGATCTTACCATCATGCTATTTCTTTGAACTCATGGTCCCTAGCCAGTCTGCCTTCTATTTTCCACTTTTCAGAGTCTTCTTACATTTGCTTTATAAATCATGTTTAGGGTGTATAGTTGCACAGAATGTAAATAGGGAAAAGTGTATCTACTCCTTTTTTCCTGGAACAGAGCTACTCTAGCTGGATGATTCTGATGAATCCCTTCAATTTCTATTCTACAACTTCTTGATTATCAATGAAGATACCACTATAAGTTCTGACAGTACTTGGTCAGTAAACATTAGCAGATTTTTAACTTTATTCTGATCCGTTATCATGGAAAAAAATTAAATAATGGAGGAGAGAAAACCTCAAAGTCATGGCTTTTCTATGAATTTCTTTCTCAGTAACTGGTTCCCATATGTGAACTCAGTTTTTCTTCTAGTTTTGATTCAACAAACATTTGTTGGGAGCCACGTGAAGAGTCCTAATAATAAGAGTCTTCCAATAAACCTTGTCTGGTCATACTTTGCCTCTTTTCTTCTCTGTCTTGCACTCTTGGTCTTCATACTATGTTATCTATCAGCTTATTATAAGTCTTCTCTAATAAGCTATAGGTTTCTTGAGGTTTCTTGAGTTTGGCATCATTCCCAAGCATATCATCTTATACAGAATGATTTCAACAAATCTTTGCCATATGGATGAATAAGGAGAGAGACAGAGACTAAGAGAAACTCTTCTTTTAAGGTAACTAGCTAAATTGATAGGCCAGATTCGTCTTGGCTAATGTAATTCTCAAGCATCTGTAACTTAGCATGCTTCCTTATTACATTAAGGGGGATAGGCTGATATTGAGTATGGGCTTAAAGATTAACCAGTTAGCACATTGATCTTTTTCATTTATCTTATTAACTTATTAGTCCATTCATAATCCACAAATCAGACATGCAAGAAGGGGGAAAACATGAGCATTTTTGGATGGGGAAAAAGAAGAGAAAGTTCTTGAGTATCAAATAGCATGGGCACGAATCTTGGAAAATCCATGGCACAAAACTGGAGCTGTACTTTTAAGGATAAACAAGGCAAAAATATGTTACAAATGTACCTACCTAGTCATAGGAATTAAGGTGGGAGTTCAGTGCAAATGAAAAAAGAACTTTGCAGTAAGTTGTATCGGTGAAGTTGCTTTTGGTTGCAAGTAGAAGTTCAACTCAAATGGATTAACAACTAAATAAATTTGTTAGCTCGTGTAACTGAAATGATTCTAGTTATGAGTGGATTTCAAGTGAGGACTGATCAAGCAGTTCAGCAATGTCACTGAAGTCTTTTTTTTCCCCCTGATTTCCACTGTGTTTTTGGAATTTTGCCTTGTATTTAAGTTGGTTTTCTTTATGGTATTAGGGAAGCTGTCAGTAGTTCTTAGGTTTATGAAATGTCCTAGATCACATCACATTCAGAGACAGAGGGGAAGGGAAGAAGGGAGGGAAGGAGGAGAGGGGAGGAAGGGACAGAGGGGAAGGGGAAGGAAGGGAAAGAGGAGAGGACAGGGAATTCCCTCGGCCGGCTACCTAATAACATTCTTCTATTTTATTTTGAGTATGACAATATATATCACATGCCCAATAGGGAATTGTGGTTTGAGTCATTCATCAGCTTCACCTCCCAATGGAAGTGAGGAAAGGGGTGGAAAGGATGTGGGAGAAAACTGAAAATATTTTTTACATCAACATTTTCTGTTTTAGAATAAATTCCCAATGGTTGTTTTTCCATATATCATTGTAAACTAACATTAGCAGAAGACTTCTCCCTAGGGTAGGAAACTAGCATACTTTGTAACTGGATTTAATCAGTCAATGATGAAAGCAGAGATTCCTTTTTACTATTTTCAAGAGTGTACATGCACTTTTAATTAAGAAATAGTATACAAATTAAGATGTGTTAATATTAACAGAAATAATGGCAGCTGTTTAATCTATTTTAAAACAGATGGCTTAACATACTTTGACTCATCATTTGTTTCCATTGTTTTTGTATTTAGATGAGAACATTTGGGAGGAAAATAGTCTTAATCAGATTGAAAGAGGAACCATCCCACATGTTTCATTGGGAACGAAGCAGGTGGGCTTAGTGTGTTATGATACATGAGTTGCTTTCGTAATTCCCATAAATGTTTCCCTAACTTTCTCCCCACCTTCTCTCTCTTTTTAACACAAAAGTAGAACCAAATGAATTACTTTCTTCTTAAGGTATGCAAAAAATACTGAAAGGAACAGTAATTTTGAGGAAAAAATATTGAGTAGTTATAAAATATGTTCAAATAATATTTAAGGTTGTGAACAGATGATTCAAGAATCAGTCAAATTATAGTCAAATAAAAATATTTATGTGTTTGCAATGTTATACTGGTATGAATTTTTACTAATTTAAACACTTCCTGAAAATATAGAATTTAAGACCTAGAGGGGATCTTAGATATTTAGTTCAAATTCACCCACTTACAAAGGAAGGATTAGAGAACCTAAGAGTTTAAGGTTCATGTGACTTGCTTAAAGCCACATGGTTAATTAGTATAGAAGACCAAAGTGCCCATTTCCACACTGGAAGCCCCACTGCTCTTTCTACTTTTGACATACATTTTGACATCATGAAATATGAAATGCAAGAGGGCTAGATACCAACAAAAGATATGTTACACATTTCATTTTGAGAAAAAAAAATGTAATCTAGATTATTCTACCATTTATTAAGTGTATGTCTAAAGCCATATACATATATCCAGATGTAAACTACTGATTATTATTATTTTAAAACAAAATAAAACAAAGCAAAAACAAAGCAAAACAGTGAATAAGCAAAATGTATAGAAATGAGGAAGATGAATCAATGTCATATTTGATTCAGTGAATCCAGTTTCATGTACTGAAATTGCTTCTGTATTTATTTTTTAAAAGGGTCATGTAACATATGGAGATAATGCTAAAACTAGGTGTAGGCTGACATACTTCTAACAAGGGAGAAAAGAACAGTATTAAGGAAGAGTAATTATAAAGGCCATAAAAATATATCATTAATTGATGGATCTGATTAACAGAGAAAGGTAGAAAAATGGTTTATATATGAACAAATATGAAAAGAGATGGCATTGGTAATATATTTGAAGCACTTAAGCTGTGTTATGTAAGCTAGAAACACAAGACTTAGTTCTGCATGCAGAATACAATTTAATACAGTTATAACTGAGTGGGAGTGATTTTAAATGAGAATTATCTTTCTGCCTTTTCTTTTAAAAATATTTTTTATTTATTTATTCAACATAGAGAGAGTGCACAAGCAAAGGGAAGGGCAGGAAGAGGGAGAAGCAGGCTCCCCGCTGAGCAAGGAGCTTGATACAGGACCCCAGGATCATGACCTGATCCAAAAGCAGACGCTTAACCAATGGAGCTACTCAGACATCCCTCTGTCTTTACTTACTAAGAAAATCAAAACAATAGTTTTGCCCTATTTTGATGACAGGGATTTCTGCAATGTGATCACTGCTCAAATAGGAGAGAAGAGAATATCATCTGTATCATTTTAAATACTTAATTTGGCTCCTAGAAATGTGTTTATAATTACCCTTGCAAAAGACAGCAGCCTCAGCAGTTTGGAAAATTACCAATTGATCAACAAATGTTTATCAAAGCCCAGTTATTTGTTCAGAACAGTACTGAGTGGGACATAAAACATAACCCCCCCCCAACTGGGGTCTTTCTATAGAAGGAGGGATGTTGGAGAATAATATCCATTATTTAGACAGAAGAATAATTAAGTGTTTTAATTATTAAATATGGTTCATCAGTACAATTACATATCAGAAGGGGGAGAGATCATTTTGAATAAGACCAGCCTGAAGGCAAATGAAAGATAATAAAATCCCAGAATCCTTAAAGATGAAAAATACTTTCCTTGATCATGTTCAATGATAAGTTACTTCTTTCTTGAGGCTGCCCATCCCACTGTTGAACCGCTCTAACTCCAGCAGTTTCTCTTTACACTGAGCTGAAATATACACCTCTTTAATTTCCCTCCATCCGCCTATCTTCAGCTTTCAGCTGCTCCAGCCCTTCCATGTGGCAGGATTTCGATTCAAGTAATAATATTACCACTTAATATTCTGTCCTTATCCTGTCAACTATGATAAAGATACCATCCTGGTATTTGTCATTTGATGCCATATAATTTGTCAAAATCCTCTTAATATAATATCCAAAAAATGACATAATATTCCAAATAAGTATGGGCTAGTGAAAATACACAAGGAAAATTATTTTTCCTCATCTGGATGTTATATTTCTACAATGCAAAATAATAGTATGTTAGTTTTATTTGTACCTATATCACCATATCAGCTCTTACTGAGCTTTAGGGAGTTTTATTTGACCTCTCCCACTAACCGCAGTCAAGTAAATTCTGCAAGAACTTAAAATATGAAGGATGTATTTAATTTGAATATAGGTTTTATAATCACTGCTGTTAAATGTGTATTGTTGACTTTTGACTCATTCTTCTAGCTTGGTAAGATACGGTGACTCATGACTCAATCATCCATAACATGAGCTTTTTCTCCCAGATTTATGTTAACCACAGATTTAATCAGATTTCTGGATTTTCAAGGAACCCATACAATCATACCTCTTCACAGAGTTTCTGTGAGAATACAAATAATATAATGTAAGGAAAATGCTTATTACAGCATTTAGAAAATAGATATTCAATAAATGTTAGATCCTTTCCTTTCTTTAAAATAATTATTTCAAAAGGCCATAAACAAGTACAGAACTTCCTTCAGGATAAAACTGATCTCCTTACTAAAGCCCTTTGTGTTAACCTGCTGCGATTTTCCCTAGTTACACTAACACTCAGCCTCTGTTTTTCTGCCTGGGACACAAAGAGATAGAGACCTTGTTAAATACATATTGGTAAAAATACCCTTGAGTTAGAATGTGTAGAAGAGATAGAATTCATATGGAGGGTCAAGAGGGATGGAATGAAATAGATGCAAGTTAGGTCTCCACAGGGTTATGAACAAAAGCTTAGTCATAGGAACAGAAAACACGGATTCAAAAGATGAAGAAATGGATACATATGTGGTGAAGGGGGTAAGCACCAGGTAATTAGGGCTGGGCTTTAAAACATGAAAGGGATACTGGAATTGATACAGGAAGCAATAGCAGCCATTGGATAACCTTATATCTGAGATAGGAGGAGAGAAGTGGGAAAATCCAGAGTCTCAATAAGGTAATTATTAGATACATAAAAGAGGATTGTCATGGGGAGAAGCTATGACAATCATGGAGGCCAGAAGTAATGAACATCTAGATTAAAGTAATGGCAATGGTAATGGAATGGGCATTGTGACTTATAAATTCACTGCTTATAGGAGATAAAGATAAATTGAAAGAGAATTTTGAAGACAGTACACTTAAGAAATAGGTAAGGGGAAGGGGAGAACATTTGAGAATTATGACAGGATAAAACAAATTTAGTTCTGTAACTCTCAAGGTGTGGTCCCCAAACCAATGGCATCAGCATCAACTGAGAACTTGTTAAAAAAAACAAGTTCATGGGGTGCCTGCATGGCTCAGTTGGTTGGGCTTCCAACCCTTGCTTTCTGCTCAGGTCATGATCTCATGGTTCGTGGTATCGAACCCCACATTGGAATCCATGCTCAAGATTCTTTCTCTGCCTTTCCTCCCACGCTCTCTCTCTTTCTCTAAAATAAATAAATAAATCTTAAAAAAAAAAAAGGCAAATTCATAGGCTCTACCCTAGACCTGCTGAATTTACCAGTAGTGATAATAAAGCAATAAAGGCTGGGGGGTGGACCCTGATTTGTAGCATTCGGAGGGTTCTGATTTCTCTGGAATATATACTCCCACCGTGGCTAATTTCAAGCTAACAGTACATGCAGTTGGTAAGACATATATATAATCAGCTCTCCAGACACTGGACTAACCCACTCAAGCATCTCACTGTCCCAAGTCAATCTGTAGCGTGCATCGAATCATCTGGAAGACATGTCACTACACAGGCCACAATTACTAGGGTTTCTAATTTAGTAGGTCTAAGGTGGGACCTAAGTACTTTCATTTCTAGTAAGTTCCCATGTGGTACTGATACTGATGGTGTGAGGACCACACTCTGAGAATCACAGTTTTCAGGGTTCCTTGAGCCACCTTATTCAGAAATTCAATTGACATACAGAAGTCTAATTACTAAAGTCCTATTGAATCGAATTTTTTTTTTAAAGATTTTATTTATTTATTTGACACAGAGAGAGAGATTACAAGTAGGCAGAGAGGCAGGCAGAGAGACAGGGAGAGGAGGAAGCAGGCTCCCCACTGAGCAGGGAGCCCGATGCAGGCCTCGATCCCAGGATGCTGAGATCATGACCTGAGCCGAAAGCAGAGGCTCCAACCCACTGAGCCACCCAGGCGCCCTTGAATCGAATTTTGTATATTACATCTGTCAGTGATCAAAATCCAAAGAACAGTTTTTGGTACTCATCTTCCCACTTGAATCTCAAGCAGCAACTTACATAGGTTAAACATGTCTTGAAACACCAATTCTCTACTTTTCCACTCTCCCACAGTATCATGGTTTTCTTCTAGCTCCTCTGGCAATTTTTTCTCAGTTGCTCTTCATGGATTTCTCCTGTCTGCCATTAGCTGAATGCTGGAGTCCCCCCATGATTCTAGCTTCCTTACTGTGATGGGTTTTACTAACCCCACAATCACCACCAGAGGTTGAGTCATTATCATTCTTTCCTAGATAACTGTAACAACCTCCTAATTCATGACTTCTTCCACTCCTGTTCCCCTGTAATCCATGTGCCATACATCAGCCACTAATCTGATCAAATTCCTACAGCAGTACTGCATTACCCCTATAGCCTCGTCCTACAGGGTCTGGTCCCTGCTCTCTCCTCCCCCAACCTTACACCTTTTCACTCCAAACAGGTAGAGTTCGTTCCCATCTGAAGGCTTTTGTACTAGTTTCTTCTTCCTGGAAAGCTCTTCCTCTGGGATTTTACATGACTAGTTCCTTCTTGCTATAAAACTGTCAAATGTCACCCTGCAAAAGGTATTTTTTGCCCCTAATCTCTTTCTATCTCATAACTTCTCTGACTTCCCTCAGAGTGCAGCATGCAGCATGGTGGGATAGAAAGCCAGACTTCCCAGTCTTGAATCTTAACATTCTAGCTTCTCTCTCTGACTTGGCAAGTTATATTAATTGTGGGGTTTTGTTTATTTATTTGTTTGCTTATTTATTTACTTACTTACTTACTTATTTCCAGATGTCAGTTTCCCGATCTTTAAAAATGTAAATAGTATCTGTCATTTAGGTTTATCATAGGATTAAATGAGCTAACATATAAAAAGTATTTAGAAGCAGCCTAGCATATACAAGAATTACATAAGTAATCATAAGTTACCATAACTAACCAAAAATATCTTGTTTATGTATTTGTTCTCACATTTATTATCCCCAGCTCTCATATAGAATGGAAACCCCAAAAGGACAGGTACATTAGCTATTGTGTTTGCTACAGTATCCTCAATGCCTAGAAAGGAAGCAGGTACTCAAGAAACATTTGTGGAATGAATGGACAAATCTTCTGTTAAGTAGTATAATTCTCCCCAAAAACCAGTACCCAGAGACCTACACACAATGAAGTTAAAACCATGTCTCCCAATGAGATCTTTCTGGTAACTATTTGTTCATGAAAACTCTTTTTTAGAAAGCCTACAAACAACTACAAGACTGACCTCACCTCAGTCATACTTTTGTTCATAATGGCTTTCAAGTCTTTGTCTCTGCATTTCATGATTCATAAAAAAAAAATCTGGCAAAAATGAAAATAATAATAATTATGTACTGGCATGTGACAGTGTACTGAGCACAGAGAAATAAGGGTTTCAATAGGAAGATGGCTGTCATCTCTTTATTAACTTATCAGCAAACTTGGCTAATAGGCACTTTCCTCCCAGGTCATAGACCTGTTTGCTTAAGAGCACAACCACGAATTCTTCCTGGAATGCTGACAGGCAATTTTGTACTCATAAGCTGTGGTAAGTCCCTTAGATTTCTGACTCAAGTCCCCTGGGTGGCCTTGCATTACAGTCTGCTTCCTGATCCGAGGCCCCTACTCTCAGACTGGTATCAAAGCTCTCTGGAGACCAAAGCCTCTTTTCTTAAAATAGTTCACCTCACAATTGTATTATCCATAAAATATCTCTTTCTACACAATACTCCTTGGAAGGGGCACCTGAGTGGCTCAGCTGGTAAGAGTCTGACTCTTGATTTCAGGTTAGGTCAGATCTCAGAAAGATGAGATGGAACCCCTGATGGGGCTCACACTCAGCAGGGTATCTGCTTGAGGTTCTCTCTGGCTCCCTCTATCCCACCAAAAAAAAAAAAAGTAAATCTTTAAAAAAGTGCTGCTTGGCAAATGAAATGATACTTTTGGCAGACTATGAGGGTTGTTGAGCAGGGAGAGAAAAGGAATTCTAAATAGAAATCAAATATTCTACTAAAAACTGGCTACAGGTACTTTTTATTTATTTCCCGTTTTTTTCCCCAGTGGGAAGGAGTGACCTCAGGGTATTTTAAAAATAAATGTGAAGGCCTTAAAGCAAGCATTTTCCAGTTTGCCACAGTTTCTTCCAGATTTATGCCTATTAAAGTAACTTCTCTGGCTTCCTCTTTCCATCAGCATCATTTAAATATCTTCAACATCACCACCAAAAATATTCAACAGCATTTATATGTGAGGGAAAATAGGTGTACAATTTTTGCCTATATCACCTAGGAATGGAGCTAAAGCCTTTGGGAAAAACTATGCAATCACTCATTTGCCAGATTAAAAAAAAATAATTTGAAATGACTACATAACAGACATACATACAAAGTCAGTGTGGATACAGAAGTAAGTAATGATAACAAAATAGAAAGAAGAAGCAAATTTTACAAACACCAAGGCTAAGATATTTACCAATATTAATTTTAGATTTACTCCAAATTGACTTATAATAGATACCCAAAGATAAGTATATGAAATTATGTAAGTTTATTACCTGATAAAAAATCCAATGTTCCTTAGAGTATATCTTGTTTTGTCTTATGACAGTAAATTCTTTAAAAAATAAGTATATTTTCATGGATCCTATGCAGGTATTTTAATATATAAGAGTAATTTTTTAAGAAAATAAGGATGTGTAGCTTAAAAGAATTCAATATTTTAGACAAATTGTTCTTTCTAGAATCATCCACATATGGGTTCCAAGGAACACAAGACTGCTGTAAAATCTTAAATATATGCTTTTATACCCATCTACTTATCCATGGAAAGAATCCTTTTATTTTTAAGTAAAAATTTAACAATTAAATATTTGAAAATATTATACGAAGAAGACAAGATTAACATATTGAGCCACCATTTTTGTCCATCCTGTGAAATAGACAAAGATGTCAACTGAGTGATTTTAGAGGGCAAGAATTATATTCCAATGTTTTCTCCTAGTTTTCCGTACAATTTATAAAACCCACTCAATCTCTCTGGGATCGATCCTTGCTAAATGTGATAGTTTAAAACAAATGCAAATTCTGTTTTAATAATAAAGTGATACATAAATGTCAAATAATACTGCTATTTTTTGTGAAGGAGCCAAGGCCCAGAATTCTGAAGTAGTTAAGTCCTAAGTACATGAGGGTCAAAAAACATTAGAGACTCAATGCCAAAAAGAAAGGCTCCTGGGAAATTTTCTTTATCACCTTTTTTTATAGCAAGGAGAAACAGAAAAACAAAGCCTACGTCCTTCAGAGGATTATGCAAATATGATTAAATAAAACTGTGACTGTTGAAATAATTCCTCCAAAATCAAGAAAAATATTAGTATCCAAATCATAAAGAATTTATTTTTTGGTTTCTTAACCTTGGGCAACTCATTCAACACCTCTGAATTTCTTCTTATATATAAAAATAGTCTAAGCACACCTGGGTGGCTCAGTTGGTTAAGCATCTGACTCTTGGTCTCAGTTCAGGTTTTTATCTCAGGGTTGTGAGTTCAAACCTGAAGAAAGAAGGAAAAGAAGGAAAAAAAGGAAGGAAGGAAGGAAGGAAGGAAGGAAGAGAAAGAGGGAGGAGGGAGGGAGGGAGGGAGGGAGGAAGGAAGGAATTCTAATAATTCTTGTGTCATAAGACTGTTGGAAGAATTAAGTATAACCCTGGTAAAGCACAAGCCATACCACAGATGCAGGAGAGATAGCCATCTCTTCCTCAATGGACTTTCTTACCAAGTACACAAATGTACCCTGCACAGAAGATGTGACATACAGATGTTCAGAAGTAGATTCAGAACTTGAATGTCACTTTCAAAGAACAGGGATTGGGGGGGAAAAGTGTGTTATTTTGTGAGGTATTTAACTTACATTGTTTTCCACTAGGCAAACAGTATAATTTTGTTATGGCGTAAATAAAATGATTTTATTTCCAAAAGAGTAGGACAAAATGAAGATTTGGTTTATTTTAAAAACTATAAATTATGCAATGTCATATTGATACCTTGCTACTTGCTGGAAACAACATTTGACTCTCATAAGTTCTCCAACCTAGTTCATTCTATCTCATGTTACAGCTTCTGGATCTCGACATAGTCCTGTTTCACTCCCTGGATCTGGGTTCTTCAGCACACTGTCTTTTATACTGAGCACATGTGATAATGGTATGTCTGCTGATTTGCTTCTACTTCTCCTTATCCCATTCTCCCCAGGTGACCCAACATGACACAGTATTTTATTTTATTGAACACTGTCAGCAAAGGCAGCTTTAGAACAAAAAACTATAAAATTAAAAAACAATACTTGTTGGCATATATATATATATATATATATATATATATATATATATATGTTGGCACACACACACACGCGCGTGCGCGCGCGCGCGCACACACACACACACACACACACACACACACACACACATATATATATTCACATTTATTCTTAAATCTCTTCCAATGCTCCAATGCTCTTTTAAAATAGATTTCCCCAGGTCATCGTCCTACCAAGTCTATGCTCCAAGAGACTGGGAGTCAATTGCCAGTCCCAAGTTTCTGGCTCAGTGTGGATATGGATTTGGAACACTCTCCCCTTGAAGAGAATGCAGAAAACCCTTCTGAAACTAAATTGGAATATAGGGGTGAGCAGAAATGTCATTTACAACACATACGATGAGAGCTCACAGATTTTAGTTATAGAACTATAATTTGGAGCCTTGGTCATAGCACAAGAACAGGATAAATGATACTTAGATTTGTATAAGGTGCTTTGGTCAGTGAGGTTGTTATGACAGGGTATAGAAGTTTTCAGGATATCTGGTTATAGGTAATTCTCATTTAATCCTCAAGGCAAAGCTCTTGAGAGGAACAGTCATAAGATAGTCTCCATTTGGTTAAGTATCTTGGCACCAACAGACATTTCATTTTAGACTTACATTTAAAATGACATTTAAAAGTAGTGTGACCACCCAATATTTTCAGCACTAATATTTCTTTCTGAATTGCATAGTGATATCCAAAGTTCTAAATCTATTTTTTAAATCTATGTATTTAAGATTCATGTGTTAATCATCTGCAAATTCAGAACATTTTATTACTTATCAAAAATCTGTGATAGCTCTTGTTCATATTTAGCTCCTTGAGCTTGACCTACCTGCATAAAATCATTCTTTAGAGAACACTGCTGAATTGCTTAAAAACCTAATGCACAGCATAGATTCTGGAGATGAAAAGCAATGCTGAAAAATAACCAGTACTAAAGGTACGTTAAATTCCGTGATAAAAATCCAGTGTTTTTCTTTTCTACGATTAAGCTTACTTTTTAATTCACTGGGGAAATAAAGTCTTTCTTTTTCCACGATCCCACCACAGCCTTCTTTGTCACGATCACACTGATCTCCTAATCTCTAACTCCACCTGAGACTTCCCAGGACTCATCCCACTGGACGTCTCTTGAGCATGGCCACTGCTGCCCACCATACTGACATGGTCCGCTTGCGAGGCTTCCGCCAAGCCCCACGTTTCCTGCCTTTCCTCCTACTTTGATGACTGTCCTTTCTCAGATTTGTCCTCTTCTCTCCTAGATGTATCTTCTTAAGGTTCTACTTTTGACCCTTTAATTTTCTCTTGCTCTTTAGCAACCTTGCCCTCCATGAAACCATTCCAACTGTCATCTCTGTATGCACGGCCACCATATCCAGCTATTATATCTCAACTTCTTGAATGTATTTGCTATAATCTTAACTTTATGTTGAGACTAACTTAAATATATATATATTTTTTAAGATTTTATTTGTTTATTCATGAGACACAGAGAGGGGGGGGGAGAGAGAGAGAGAGAGAGGCAGAGGGAGAAGCAGGCTCCCCGCTGAGCAGGTTGCCTGATGTGGGACCCGATCCCAGGACCCTAGGATCATGACCTGAGCCAAAGGCCGATGCTTAACCATCTGAGCCACACAGGTGGCCAAGACTAACTTAAACACTTTTAAAGCATTACCTAAATATTTTTGTAGTGCTTTCAGTATATTAATTCTGTCCTAGAGTGACTCCTCTTTCATTGTATTTCCAATTTCTCCTAAAAAAAAACCCATGATCTTCCCAGATGCCAGGCTAAATAAACCCTCAAATTTATCCTCTTTTGCCTCCATCATTACCATAATCTCATGTTGTTTTCAATTTCTGGTCAATTTATATAGTCTATTTACAACTTGTCCTATCTTACAAATTTTTATTCCTGTGTCCCTTATTCAAATTCTGACTTTTGTACGTAATACTCTATAATTTCTTCACTGGTCCTGCCTATTGCATTTTCCATTCAGTTGACACAGTTTCCAAATTATTTCCCAGGAAGCACAGCTGTGATAATGTCATTCTTCTACTCAAAACCTATAATGACTTGCCATCCTCTACTAAATCCCAAATCTAAATTCCTTCACTTGGCAGTAAGGGCGAAGGCCCATATTTCAATTGTGTATCCAACATCTTCCTTTTCCACAGCCCATGGCCTCCCACTTGTTCTCACAGGGGGCAGTATCCCCCAGGAGGAACCTGGAAATGCATGGAGGCATTTCTGTTATCACAGAGACTGAGCTGGGAGGTGGAGGTTGTGTATTTAGTGCCCTGGATTCTGAATTTTCTGGCAGGCAGATCCCCACCGTTGTGTCTCACACAACAAAGAATTATTCCACCGGAAATGTCAAGAGCTTTCCTGTTAAGAAACAATGTAGCTTATACAGATTTTGTTACTCACTTTAAAAAGTTCTGTTATATGGTTTTCTATCTCCTTTGCCTGGAATGCCCTTTTCATATTTTCCCAAATGTCCAGATTTTGCTTATCCTTTAAGGCCTATAGAATATGTCACTTTTCGGAGAGCCCTCCCTGAATCCCCTAACTGACATGACTCTTTAACTCCCACAGCATTTCAAAATATCCCTCTCCAATACCATTTTCCTTTTTACCTGGGTGATACATTTTCCCTTGTCACTGGAAACAATATAAGCAAAGCTCCGTCTTTGTTTTCCTCCATGACTAGGACGTTGTCTGGGCTGGCACAGGTTATTTATGCTCATATGCTTACTATAACACACACCATCAGTGTAAATGAAGGCTTCAGCATAGCTTCTGTTTTGTGATTAATTTAGAAATTCTTGCCTCAGCCTGCATACTAAATCATACTTAGTCCTGGCTACTTAAGTGACCTCACTTCCCCACTTGAATTTAATGTCTATGACTTCTCTTCCGCAACTCTGTCTCTTCTTCTAGGACACAACACCTCAGATTTTCTTAGATAAAAGCCCCTTCTCAATTTTCTCCTCAGACTTCTCCACTGGGTATCCCATGAATCCCCAATTCCTGCCCCTCGCTCACTCTAGAGTCATGGGTTCTCCAAGTGGGTGGTCAGCAAGTATTTGTTGAATGAAGGTATCCTTGGAGTGAGTGGAAGGGAGTGGCTGATTGCATAACTGGGACAGGATGCGAAACCATGATAGTACAATAACACAGAGTTTAATTTACGGCTTGGAAAGCAACTGTGTTCATAGCTGCATTCAATCACAATCTCCCCACATAAATAGCATGGCATCACCAGGAAGAGACTGATCCTGGGCTTCCAGTTTGAAATCACCCTAGACAGCCTTGAGAATCAACCATTCAATCATAATCAGCTTCTCAAAAAAAATGACCACTTCATTTTGGCCTTTTTATAATCTTAAATGACTCTTGATTTCCAAAATCTTAGAGTTTTGTTGTTGTTGTTGTTTTGTTTTGTTTTTCTTTGCCATTCTCTTAAGAAAAAAAGAAATAAATTAGGCATAATTGTAAAAAGTCCGTCACAACACTCATAGGTACACTCTGGGATTTTTAAGGAATATGATTATTTCAAATTGACTATTTGAATCCTATATTGTTTAGTTGCAAACAAAACATCCATCATCATCATCATCTATAGAAAATGAAAGAAAACATATCTGCTTCCCCAGAGTGTGATTCTGAGAAAATTAAGTGCTTTCAGTTCATAGATATGACAGCTTCTTGATCACAAAAACAAACAAACAGAATCCCATACAAATTACGATATGTTTTTCATTTGAAAGAGATAGCCCGATACCCTTACTGAAGTGCGTACTGAATACAGTAACACATCATGACTTAATCAGAACAAGCTGCTATGATAACAAAACAATCCGGTCTATGCAGAGGGAGATGATGCCCGTCACTTCACATGATTTGTACCTCAAAGAGTTAGTGTCGTATGGGGAACTTTTATGACTTTGGTTAGAAATTGGGAGTTTCTGTACCTCCCAGAGAACCAAAATGGGTGAGGAATAGTACTGGCTTTTGGCATCCACCTCCTAGTGTCTACAACACAAAATAAGTTCATGTGGAGAGAATCATTCACTCCATAAATATGTACTGAGTACCTGCTCTGTATTAGGCATTATTTTTAGGCTGCATCAGTGGACCCAAAATTCCTACCTTCATGGAGGTTATATTTTCCATGTTTAAATATGAATACAGGTGACATCCATTGCATACCCTTCCCAAGGTACTTTGTTCTTTTTATACTTCACAAACTTCCAGGTCTAGGACAAACTTGACTTTTGTCTCTACCTTTTAACATACTCAATATACAACACTTTTAGAAAGTGATTATTGATTTACAATAGGTGACTTGTAAAAATATATCCCCAAGAAAATCACTGAAAATACACTAGATGCCTCTACAAGGCATCTATAACAAGTCATCATACAACAAAGTCATCATATAACAAAGTATTTGATGAGAGGGATAAACAGAAGATATGACAAAGCTGTATTAGATATTGAATCAAACATGACAGTCATTAGAAAACTTGATTTTGGAAAATCTAAGCACTTGTGAGAGTCTGCCTAATTGAGTATAAGTGTATTCACCACAGGGAAAATATCCTAGTTTTTCACCATGTTTTTATTAATTAAAGAATCTTACTGACAAGAAAAAAAAAACACAACATCTAATACCTCTACCACCCCAATAATAAAATTCTATTTCTAACATCTTTGACAAGGCACAGCCTATTTGGCTTTCAGTTAAATACTTCTTGTGGCTAGGCAATAATTCACTACACCTAAAACAACTTCTTCTTTTTCTGCTTACCCCTTAGATTGCAGGGACTACACCAAATATGGTATTCTCAATATGGACAGCCCCAAATGAAGTACACTGGAAATTTCCCCCTATTTCACAAGGTAAGTATCATAATCATTTTAAAGCTAAAGATGGCCCCCATGTCATGCTGCTGACATATAGTTACCTAAATTAGTACTTCTAATTTTCTGGATTTTTCAGCCCACAAATATTTTTGAAAGAAGTTAAGTAGAGGGGAAAGGGAAGTAACTGACACAGGGTTGGGAAATTTTTATTTTCCCAAGTAAAGAAATAACCGTATGAAAAGTTATTATCTACTTTCATTATTATTTCATAACTCGAATGTTTTGATGAATATCAAACAAGAAGAAAGCACATCAGTTTCTAATAAAAAGTTGAATAAGTTTTACTTTATGAAAAAAGCTGATTATTATGGACTTAATTTCAAAATGCACCATGAAAATGCTTTCATGGATCAGTGTTTGAACTCATTGAACTAGATAGCAAATGCCCCTCTCAATTCCTGAAGTCCCAGATGCTTTTGGTAAGCAATGTTTTCTCTGTCCACTCCTACAATAGATTTTATTTAACCTAAGGTCCTGATTTTATATTTACCCTTATTAAATTCAGCTTATCGGCTTTGAAACATCAGTCCAAATTGTCAGCATATTTTAGAACCTTGAATTCTATCTTTCTCATTTTTGTGCCACATGCAAATATAAAATGTTTACTTTTAAAATATCCTTCCAAGTCCCTTCTTAAAATAGAATAAGTGTTAGTCCTATAGATAGTTCTATCTTTCCACCAGGTTGAGTTCAAACAGCTATGCTATTTCAGAAATGCTCTCATTCAGATCACATTCCTCTGCTTTATAGAAAGGATCCATTGGAGGATCTCAGGATTGGGCATTAAGAGGCTTGTAGGCAAACTTCTCACTCAAGGTTTGGACTACCTTTATAATGGCTTGGTCATATAGTCACTCTCCTTGTGTTTGAATGTCTGTGACACTGAGAAACTCCAAAATCCTTCTCAACAAAGTCCAGTTCCTTTCAGGACAGCTCTGTTGGGGAGCATCTTTCTCTATTGAGATGAAACTTGTATCCTTATAGCTCCTACTCACAGACTGTAGCTCTACCCCTCAGGAATCTTCAGAACAAGTCTTTTGTCTCCTAGCCCTTTCAAGATTTGGTGAACAGTGACAATGTTTCTTGAAGTCTCACCTTTTCCTTCCTAGAAATCCCCTGTTGTTTTTATGAGTTTTTCATATGACAGAGTTTCAAGTCGTGTCACTGTTTCCAATGTCCTCTGCTAAATATGCTCCAAGTGACAACTCCTTTTTTAATGTGACACATGTTAAGTGGGCAAAGCACGATAGCTGTGGTCCTTGAGGCCCAGTAAGAGCTGGGATGATTCAACTCACTGAAACCTCGGTGAGTTCAATCGTTTTTAACAAACAGGAATTATATGTTGCCCTCTCAGCTCTTCCTGACCCTGTGTGTTCTCTGCCTGACTTACTCCAGAGTCAATCTGGCAATATTTTTAATTGGTTGGGTTTTATTTAGAAATTAATAAAATACCTATTTCTCGTTAAATTGAGAGTTCTAAAAGAAATAAAATGGACTATAAAACTATCCTCCTTCCTCTTTGCCTCCAGTCTCACTTTCCTGGAAGTAACTACTATTAAAATTCTCATGAGAACATTTTTGAAAAATTTCCTATGACTACACAAAAGTAAGGCTCAATCTATCTCCTTTTTTTCCCCACATAAAGGCAATAGTATACATACTCATTCGAAATTTGCCTTTTTTACTTATCTTGGGTATCTTTCATACCAAAGCATACACTGAGCTGACTTACTACTTGACACGGGCCTTAACGTTCTCTGCTAACAGGCATGTAGGTTGGTTCCAGCTCTTGTCATTATAAGTCAGGCTGCATAAAAACATCACTCTTAGATTTCTGTGCATGTGCACATATATAGCTATGCCATAAATTGCTAGAAGTCGAATTCATGAACCTAAATGTATGTGCATACTTTATTTCAATAGCTATTGCAAAAGTAGAGCTTACACAGATGGGCACTCACACACACACACACACACACACACACACACACACACACACACACACACACACACCATTGGGTTGCACTCCAGACCCACTAATTCTGAGTTTCAGAATGCACTATGTTAAAATATGTACAGTTTAAAGAATAATTTTGAAATACAGAGAAGGTTGAGAATAAATTTTAGAATTTATTCTTTGATGAAAAGATGTTAAATCATACTAGGTTTTTTCTGACAGCTAAGATTATGATCAACTAAAATCTTTTAGCTTTTGGAAGGGTAAATTTTTGCTAAGCCATAACTCTTCCATTCTCTATTTTGCAATTTGTTTCAAAGTGCCCAATATATATGTTTTAGTAGTTATACCTATTACATTTCATCTGGATCCTGAAATTTAGTCCATATTCTAGAATATCCAAATTCTTTGTGACTAGACTCTTTCAGCTAATATATAGCCTTTATTCTCTTATTTTTAACAGAAAATTTTAAGAATATTATTTTTATAGCTTTATCCAAATCATTAGGAGATCACTGAAATGAGCTAAACCAAGAGGAGACTGCTGTAGCCCACCAGCACAGAGCTCACCCCTGGTTAGTGACTATACATTTATCACCCATTTTAGGATTTTTTTTCATGAGCTACAACTCAAACTAATCATACTCTAATTTTTTTCACGTTGTCAAAAAAAAGACATACCATGTTACGAAAAGTATCATAAAAGATGTTGCCAAAAACCTTGCTGCCCTTTGTAAATATAGAATGATTTATCATCTAGAAACCATCATTCATTTGTATGCTGCATATATATGCTGCATTTCTGCTAGGTACAGGGGCTATACATAGTGAAAAGGAAGACTAAATCATTGCCTTCATGAACTTTATGCTTGAGTGATGAAGATGTATAATGAAAGTAACAAAGTAATATAAAATATAATTTCAGGTTGTGATAGAGACTCTAAGTAAATATGGTGACATAATGGGGTAGAAGCTGGAGGAGTGACTTAGGAAGATTGAGCTCTGAGAAGATGATATTTGAGCTGAGGCCTTACAAAGTGAACAAGCAGGATCTGGCCACATGGGAAAAAAAGCACTGGGAAATTATCACGTGCAAACTCTCTCAGACGGGCAAGAACGTACTGCATTCTAGAAACAGAAAGGCCGATATGCAGAGTCCTAATGAGTGAAAAGGGAAATAATTCAGGGTGGGGCTGGAAGTCAGGCAGTAGGAAGTTAACATAAATCTGAGTAAGACATAAAAATGTTTGAATTTCACTGTAAAAGCTAAGAAAAGCAATTGCTATTATAAACATCTTTAAAATTTACTTTGGCTTTTAGATAGAAAGTAGGTTAAAGAGATACAAATATAAGGATGGAAACCATATAAAATATTTCTGTGGTCCAAGATAGGGATGATGGTGGTTTAGGCTGAGAAGCTGACAGATAAGCTGGAGAAAAGTATATAGATTCGAGATAAATATTTTTGGTGGAATTGATAGCACTAGTTAATGGATTCGACAGGAAAAACAGTCATTAGATATCATTAGAATATAAACTTCACAAGAGCAAGGATTTTCATGTTTGTTTTCTTAACTATTTACCCTCTGGATTCCTAAGGAACACCTACCACATAGTATATGTTCAGTAAGTATTTACTGAATGAAGAAAGGCAAACTTTCCGGTCTTTCCCCAGAGCAACCAGGCAAATAGCCCTGCCATTAACTAAAATCAGTGAGACTGAAGAAGCAGCAGAATGAGATGGGAATGGAACAATCCAGGGTTCCTTTTTGGCTAAGTTTTAGATGTCTTCCAGATGTCAAAGTGCAAATGTCAAAACTACATTATATCTGAGTGTGGTCTTTAGGAGAGAGATCTGGCCTGAAGAGAAAATTTTGGAAGCCATCAACACGTAGTCATGGAATTTATTGTAATAAATGATAAAAATCTAAAGATCCCCTGAAGGGGGCTATTTAAAAAAAAAAGATTGATTATGGAAATATATAAAATATTTAAAATAACATTTACTAATAAAACATTTATTAATGGAAAGATTCAAAATCTTGAAAAGCCATTACTCCTAAAATAATAAAAAATTCAAGCCATTTTAATAATTTCAATAAAAATTCTAATGTACTTTCATGGAACTTGACAAGTTGATTCTGAAAGTCATATGAACAAGCAAAAAGTAAGAAGAGGAATAAACGAACAAACAAACAAACAAAAAACCACCACCAATAACAAAAAAACAAGGTGAGCCAATTTGTCTAGAGATACCAGATTTAGTATAAACCATAATTAAGAAACTGCAGGGATGCCTGGGTGGCTCAGTTGGTTAAGCAGCTGCCTTCGGCTCAGGTCATGATCCCAGGGTCCTGGGATCGAGTCCTGTATCGGGCTCCTTGCTCGTTGGGGAGCCTGCTTCTCCCTCTGCCTCTGCCTGCTGCTCTGCCTGCTTGTGCTCTCTCTCTGACAAATAAATAAATAAAATCTTAAAAAAAAAAAGAAACTGCAATACTCTTACTCTCAGGAAACAAACTGAGGGTTGCTGGAGTGGAGGGTGGTAGGAGGGATGGGGTGACTGGGGATGGACACTGGCGAGAGTATATGTAGTGGTAAGCACTGCAAATCGAGTGAGATTGTGATCACAGACCTGTACCCCTAAAACAAATAATACATTATATGTTAATAATAAATAAATAAATAAAAAGAATAGAGAGCCCAGAAGCTTGTATACTTTGAAACATGTTTCAATTTACCTATCAATCTACATTTACATATGAAATACTAGGTAAATAAATTATACATTTGATATATATGTATTATACATGTATAATACATTACCTAAAACATATAGATGTATGACATATTACAAATACGTACAGTATATACATAAAACAGTAGAAAGGTTTTTAAAAGTGTGTGCATGTGTGTAAAACAATGATAGCATTTTACATTAATTGGGAAAGGATCAACTATTTAATACATGATGGTGGCCCAATGGTTAGCACTATAAAAAAAAAAACTACCTCAGTTAGACATAAAAATAAATTTTAGATGAGGTAAAGATCTAAATGTTAAATAATGATACCTTAGCCTTTTTTTAAAGAAAATGTGAAAACTATGTAACACTTTCATTGGGAGAATTTCTTAACAATTCACAAATCAACAAACCATTATACAGGGTAGATGTTCAATAAATATCTATTGAAGGAATTAAGAGATGGATCATTAAAGCTCCTAAAATCTTCAGTGATCAAAATATTAAGCTGAGGGTTATGGAGGGGAGGGTGAGGGGGATGGGTGAGCCTGGTGGTGAGTATTAAGGAGGGCACATATTACACGGAGCACTGGGTGTGGTGCATAAGCAAAGAATCTTGGATCACTGAAAAAATAAAGTAAAAAAAACCAATACATTAAATCTAAAAAATAAAAAATAGAAGAACATAATTTCTTTTATCTTCAGAATAAAAGTAAAATATATTAAAAAAATAAAAAAGAAAAGTTAAAAGAAAAGCTAGAGTCAACAGAATATATTTTTAACAAACATAAGCAATGTTAAAAAATAAATAAATGAAAAAGACAACCTAACTAAAAGTAGCAAAGGATTTAGGCAATTCACAGAATTAGAAAACCAAATGGTTAACAAACATTTGAAAAATGTTCCAATTAGTAATCAGAAAATTATAAATTAAAACCAGTGAGATATATTTAATACTCTTCAGATTCAAAAGACATTTGAAAAGGTGATGGCATCAAATGCAATCCATAATATAGAGAAATGCGAACTTTCCTACACTGTGGAGGGGAGTATAAATGATTCGACCACTTTAGGGACCCTGCTTCAGTATTCCAGTTGCTCGTGAGAGCTCACAGAAAACTGACATCAGCTGCAAGATCTCAGTAGCAGGTCCTCTGGACTCCACTTCCCCAGCCAGTTTTTACTTGTTAATCAACAGTAAGTCCAAAGGAGGATTCTCCCTTACCGTTTCCTCAATATTCTTAGAGATGAAATTATCAGTAAGGTAAATCAAGAATTTAACACATACACCACTTTTAGAAAGATGAGAATCTCAGCAGATATCCAGAGATTGGAAGTCTCTAATCATTGTTATATTTCACATCCTTACAACATTTGTGATCTTTCTGAGGAAGTAATTATTCATATTATCTCTTGATTATTCTAAGACAAGGTGTTTAAGATTGCCCTTAGGTATATACCACTTCATGGTTCAAGACACTATCCTAAAAATAATTCCCTAAAAATATGTTGCTTTTCAGATAACAAAAAAACAAACAAAAACTTCTGAATTGCAGACAAGAAACCATTTCCTGGCTTTTTTCAAATTCATGTCTTCTTTGAATAAAAGAGGAGAGAAGTCAATCCTTTCATATTCTGAAATTTCAAAATTAATAATGACTAAACATAAAATTATTGGACAAAGCCCTACTTCAATTTCACACTGCATCTTTCTCTCACAAAATTCTGGTATGGCCCCTTAGGGAATGTTATAAGAACCAGGTGCAAACCACAGTGATGTACCACCTCACACCAGTCAGAATGGCTAAAATTAACAAGTCAGGAAATGACAGATTTTGGCGAGGATGCGGAGAAATGGGAATGCTCCTACACTTTTGACGGGAATGTAACCTGGTGTAGCGACTCTGGAAAACAGTATGGAGGTTCCTCAAAAAGTTGAAAATAGAGCTACCCTACAACCCAGCAATTGCACTACTGGGTATTTACCCTAAAGATAAAATGTAGTGATCCGAAGGGGCACGTGCACCCGAATGTTTATAGCAGCAATGTCCACAATTAGCCAAACTATGGAAAGAGCCTAGATGTCCATCAACAGATGAATGGATAAAGAAGATGTGGTGTATATATACAATGGAATATCACACAACCATCAAAAAATGAAATCTTGCCATTTGCAATGACATGGATAGAACCAGAGGCTATTATACTAAGCGAAATAAATCAATCAGAGAAATACAATTATCATACGATCTCACTGACGTGAGAATTTGAGAAACAAGACAGAGAATCATAGGGGAAGGGAGGCAAAAATGAAACAAGACAAAACCAGAGAGAGAAATAAACCATAAGAGACTCTTAATCTCAGGAAACAAACTGAGGGTTGCTGGGGGGTGGGAGGGATGGGTGACTGGATGATAAACATTGGGAGGGTATGTGCTACAGTAAGTGCTGTAAATTGTGTAAGACTGATGAATCACAGACCCATACCCCTGGAACAAATAATACATTATATGTTATTAAAAATAAATAAATAAATGAAAGTTAAAAAAAAAAAAAGAAAGAACCAGGTGCTAAGTAAAAAACTTGGTGCTTAGTAAAGAATAAACCATGACCTTAGGACAAGTCATCTTCTGTGTTTAAAATAAATATTTTAATATATTTTCATTTATATCAAGGTCCAAAGTAGTATATATAATTTTTATAGTTTACCGAAAGTGACAGCAACTTAGTTATCATACCTGTGGACACAAGGTTTCCAGGTGATTGGCCGCAATTTTGACAATTTTAATTCCATCTTCATTTGTTGACATGGAACACGCAAGATTTGCCACCTTAAATACAATCCAAAATAACGGAAATTATTTCAGATTATTAAGGAAATGCAGAAACATCTGTTATCCTAAATAACTTAGAGCATGTAAATACTCACTGAAAAATCTCAGTGATAAACAACAGCATTCTCATAAGTGTCACTGCTATCTGTTTTATGGAAGTATTCAGACAATCTATTAAAACAATTAACAGCAAAGGGCTCTAGAAAATTGTTTAAAACAAAGTGGAAGACAGATGAGTGAATCAGTCAACCCTATCCAGACTCTTGGTATCAACATCTAACCCCTAATAAGATGCTAACTATTATGGTTTCCTATAGGACTGGGAAAAAAAAAAGTGTCTATCTTTGGATTAAATGCTAATAAGTTCTTGGAATCTCATACAATTATGATTTTTTCAAGTTTGTGATTGTTTTATTATTATTTTTTCATTCCCCAGCAGTCTACCATGCATACTTAAGTTGCATTAAGCATGACTGTATCTTTACTCATATTTTATTCAGCATCAAATATATTACAAAGCTAGACAAATACAAGATAATTAAATTCTTCTTCCTGTTCTTGCTTTTCTACTACAACTTCATGGGAACTGTTTAACATTCCAGCAGTCACTTTGATCCAAACATTAGTAAAACTTAAATTCCTTTATACATTACTCTTTTTGAAACTTGCACTATTTTCCAACGAAATGGGTGTTCTTTTAAATAATCACCTTAATGTCCATTACATAAGCCCATATTTCTTTATACCATGAAAGAACCATGAGAAAGAGCATGGGATTCCTTCCCTTTCCTTTGACCCTCACTCTTATTCAACATTGGTCTTGCTAGCAGTGAGTGAGTGGATCCACCGGCAATGTTTCCTCTATCATTGTCTTCATCACTGCAAGGAAACAGCTTTTCTATCATTTTTCTAACCTTCCTAATCTCTCTGTTGGTTATTATATACTTCAACACATTGCAGGTTTTACTACTCAAATCCAAAATATATTCAGTTGCAGAATACCACATGTTAGCTCTAGACAATAGACGCAAGCAAACATATCCTTGGGTCACAATTAAAGAGTACCACAAAATGTAACTTAAGTGGATTTATAGTCTGCTTTTTTATAGCATTACTTTAATATGTGAACAATGAAACAATTCCTTGATTTGCATTTATATATAATGAAATAAAAGCCATACATTATTTAACTGTGGAAGGGCATTGTTCACTTTATTAATGTATATGAAAATGGCTCACTTGAAAAGGACTTTTGTTGGCTTGAAGGTCACAATGCTTCAACTTTCATATCTGACATACAATTAGCACATCCGTGAATTATTTGAAAAGGGCAGTAGTTTCCGCACCCCCTCCCACCTCCAAACTCTACTCACAGAAAGTACAATTCAGCAATCTAATCATTTGACATGTCTTCTAATAATTTGCACTGCATTGAAGAAAATCTCTATCTGTAAATTTGAGTGCTGTTTCTTTTAAGTAAAATTTTAAAAATTAGAAATTATTGACTCAATCTTTTGGTCAACTCAGATGAATGCTGGTTAATCCAAAGTTTAAAAATTACAAAAACATGCCCCAAATAACTCTTTTCTTTGTTTTTTAATGGATCATTTTTTTCCATTTTAAAAACAGACATTCTTGTACTGGACATTTGCTGGACACCATGTTTATTGTAAGCCTATTCAGTGGCTAACGTAATGTGGAAATCATACTAACCATAAAGGTTCTGTTTACATGAGTAGACTTAGGTTTACAAAACTCTCAGCTGAAAATGCAGCACAGCTAAAAGTTTTCTACTCAATTAATGATCATCCTAACACTCTGTCTTCCTTCATTCAGACGGACTGGAAATTATCCTTATCAGAACTGTTCTGTGGCAGATAAATTTTCTAAATAATCAAGTACTATTTCCAGATTAAGGCAAGTGGAGTTTTAGTGATATTATATACAAACAAATTTGAATTTATGAGATAGCTAGAAATCTATGTCAAAATAAAAATAAGTGATAGAAATAAAATCTCTTTACATTTCTAATTTGAGTGACTTGTGGCATATTTTCCAAAGCCACATCAACATGTAAATGAAAGCTAAATTTCTTCTAACAATATTCCTAAATTCTGTGTGGCTTTTTAGGAAGCCAGTTACGTTTCCAAGCACAGCATGAAGGCAACTCCCTACTAACAAAGAAAGCAGCATGCAAATAAAATATTTTGTAAAACTGTTTGAGATATTTAGACATCTGACATTCTTTGTATATCTAAATCTGACAACATTTCAAAGTCTGTCTAAAGCTTCATTATTCAAGAGATCCTTTTGGAAAGTCTCTGCCCACTAAGGGAAATAAGGACATAGGAAGATTTAGAGACAGACCGATCTTGAACCTAGAGACAAAACAGGCTTGAACTTGATTTCCACAATTAACAAGCATTTGACCATGGGAAAAATGTTAGCTTCTCTTAGCTTATTTTCTAACCTGAAAAATGGGTATGATAATACCTATGTCACTGGCATGCTTTGATTAAATGAGCTAGTGCATGGAGATGGCCTGATGCCACCAGGTAGGTTGCCTGTGTATGAATTTCCTTCCAGTTCATCTTTCTCTCTACCAATGCAGGGTGGGAAAGAGCAGTTAGTCTCTTAAGAGGTTTTACAGAATTAAAACCTTACGAGCCTAAAGAAATTTGACAACATGTCTAAGCTGAGAGTCACAAACTCAAGCACTTTCAGGACTCACGCAGGAGATACAAACTTAGAATCTTGATATAACTCAGTGATTGGGTGGGTTGATAGGTCCCCCAGGCAAACGTGAGTGTGTGTGTCTTCCCCTCCCTTAAGGTATTAGAACTCAATACAACAAGATGAAAAACAAACAACAACATTCCCTTGGCCAAACTAGAAGTCCGCTGGCTTTAGTTCATAGGTCAGCAGTTTGTAAATTCTGATCCCATTCTCTAATCTTCTATTGTATAGATAGGAAAACAAAATCAAACAGGTAAAAGAAATATACTCAACCATCCAATGACAGGGAGACTATTAAGTAGAGCTATGTATGTGCTCTTTTATGCCACCCTGAATTAAAAGTATTGACTAAAGTTCCTTCACTGAAGTAACTTTTTATTGCTATTGTACTACATTCTTAGCCAAGTCCATGAAGGTCATTCTAAATTATCCTAAATAAATGGGAACAAAGACGCTCCGGTAAATTCATAAGTTTGTTTAACGAAAAAGGCCAGGAAACAATATTTTTTCTTCATTTTTATAAAAAGTAAAACTGGGACACCTGGGTGGCCCAGTTGTTTGGGTGTCTGACTTTTGGTTTTGGCTCTGGTCATTATCTTGGGGTCGTGGGAATGAGCCCCACCTCTCCTTCTGTCCCTTCCCCTGCTTGTGCCATCTCTTTCTCTCTCTCTCTCTCTCTCTCTCTCAAAAAAAAATAAATAAATAAATCTTAAAAAAATAAACTTTATCTTTAAAATCATCACTGATACTGAATATAATAATTGCAAAAGATAAATGAAAAAATCTTTAAGTAGCAACATGTCATGTTACCGAGAGTGATTTTATTTATGTATTTTACATCAGTGCCTTTCATGTAAACCTCTCTCCTTCTTACTAGTCCTTCTGCCTCTAAGATGTATGTCAATTCTAGACCTTTGAAACTTGACTAAATGTACTGCTTTATCTGGATTGTTAAAAAAAAAATGTAGGGCGCCTGGGTGGCTCAGTGGGTTAAAGCCTCTGCTTTCGGCTCAGGTCATGATCTCAGGGTCCTGGGATCGAGGCCCGCATCGGGCTTCCTGCTCAGCGGGGGGCCTGCTTCCTCCTCTCTCTCTGCCTGCCTCTCAGCCTACTTGTGATCTCTCTCCCTCTGTGAAATAAATAAATAAAAATCTTTAAAAAAAAAATGTAGACAACAAAGTCTGGTTAGATGATTCTTAAACTAGTTAACATTTGTTATCATGCTGTTGATCTTCTCTTCCCAGTTTCTAATTCAAGCTTTGTATACCAATTTTGTATGTCCCTGTCATCCTTTCTATTTGCTGAACTTGGTTCTAGCTTTCCCATGGCATAGAACATGTCAAGTACCCTGGACTCCTGGGTGTTCGGTCAGTTAAGCACCCAACTCTTGGTTTTGGCTTAAGTCATGATCTTGCAGTTGTGGGATCAAGTCCCAGGTTGGGCATGTTCAGTGTGGAGTCTGCTTCAGATTCTCTCTCCATCTCCCTCTCATTCACTCTCTCTCTCTCTTTCAAATAAATAAATAAAATCTTTAAAAGAAAATGGTTCCCTTCACTCCCTAACCTATGGTCTTAAGTGACAAATGAATCATTGAACATTATATCAAAAACAAATAATGTACTATATGTTGCTTAATTGAATTGAAATATAAAGACTAAAGAATAAAGAAAGACATACTCCACTTTGGAATTTGGCCTTGTAGACCCCTGCCAGTTAGGCTAGTTCTGTACCTCACTTTCCATCAAGGACAGGGCGATGACCATGCTTGACCCCAAAAAAATGACACATTAATGATAGAGCCAAGGACAGTTATAAAAACAGATATTTGGGGATTTAAAGTATTCTCAATGACTTTTCAGTCAGTCTATCATGCTATCTGCTCAAATTTGCTTTTCTTCATTGCTTCTGATCTGGTACAGAAACTGTATTTTAAGAGTATTGAATACCAGAGGGGTACCTGGGTGGCTCAGTCCATTAAGCATCTGACTTCAGCTCAGATCATGATCCCAGGGTCCTGGGACCAAGCCCCACATCCGGCTCCACACTCAGCAGGGAGTCTGCTTATCCCTCTGTCCCTGCCTCTGCTTGTGCTTACTCTCTCTCTCTCCAAATTAATAAAAATATTTTTAAAAAGTATTGAATACCAGAGCATACTGTATTTCAACATTCTAATATCAAGTTTTATTTGAAATCTCAGCAGCACTAGTTGTCCTCTCAGTCATTTTAGACAACTGAAATGCTATTGTTGCTATGAACGAGCTCACTATTTAGACAGCTGCTCATCACACATCATTCAGTCTGTCACTATGGAATTCTCACACCGCTATTTACCTGTGTTATGATTTCTCAAGAACATGAAGCAAACTTTGATGTTTGATGAGATTTCCATTGCCACACTTTCATTGTTTATACATAGTTCACATCGTTAATTGCAAGATCATGTTACTGTGTATCCTAGCTCTCAGTGGGAGATAAAGGTCACTGTCTCATTTTCATTCACTCTGCTCTCTGACAGATGGTCATGCAACTCCTGTGTAAACACTTTCGAGACAGAATTTCAGAGACAGAATTTTACAGTCACTAGCTTATCAATGGTAATAGGATGTGATTGTGTAGGGAGCAAATATTCTTAGAAAGGTAACTGAGCCACCAAAATTTATTAGGCTGCTAGAAGAGGACATCCTACCAAGAGTCTTAGAAAAGTGGTCAGGGATAAAGAAAGTTACCCATAATACTTTGATGCTATAGAGGCTGGGAGAAGAGAAATGTTTCAAGAATGTGATCTCAATTATCAAATATTGAGAGGTCGAGTAAGTAATCCCTGAAATTGTCCATCAATTCAGCCACATGGAGGGCCATTCTCAGAATGTTGGAGTGGATGTTGATGGTCAAAATAGCCTATGTGGTCAGAGAACTATGTAGGTGGTAAGGTAGTCTCATGCATCTTACAACTCAAAGCAGAAAACTAGAAACTACCTGGACAATATTCACTCTCCTGTTCCCACATCTATCCATTTCTGTTTCTTTCACCTCCCAAACATCTCCTGAATCATCTTCTTTTCTAGCTCCCCACCTTCATCATGCATAGTTCTTTTTTTCTCTTTGTCTCAGATATTAGACCTACTTTCAGTTATCCATACTTCCTTCTGCCATAGGATATCTGCACATGCCATTTTTTGTAGCCTGGAATATGCTCTTCCTCCTTCTTAACTGTCCCCCTTATACCCCTTAGGCCTGCTTAACTGCTACCCATCAGATCTCTGCTCAAAAGTAACTCCTTAAATAGTTTTTCAACAATACTGCATCTCTCATCCACCCTGGAGACTTGCCCCTACCCAGGTCAGGTTTTTCTTTCACAGCTTGAGTCTCAGTTTGTGATTATACATTCACTGAAGGGATTATTTGATTAGTGACCATTTCATCTGCTTTTTAAGAGCAGGGTCCTTACCTGTGTTTGCTCATCATTAGGCCCCCAGTTCCTAGGGCCTGATACATGATAGCCGAACAATAATAGATATTCAGCTAATGAATAAATGCATGAATGCACAAATTAGCATGCTTAAAAATGTATCATTCCCAAAGAGAGAATGAAAAATGGAATGTAGAGGAAGGAGACAGCAGCAGAAATTCAGGACAAGCAAGAAAGGGGAATAAAATCTCCCTTTGAAATTCATTTTCAATATTCCACAAAGGCCTAGACAGCTGGACTTCAAAGAAAAGTAACACACTTTTCTTCTAGTCTGGTCACCATACTTAACAAAGCTTGGGGGGCAGTTTCTTTCAAGTTTTACTTTCACTTAAGATATCAGATTGGAAACAATGGAAGAGCTCCCAATTTAGCTTTTAATTAATTTATTTTTAATCAACTAAAATAACTGTTCAGAGGGCCCAAGCTGGCTGCCAAATGCTGGTGAGAATGGCAGATGGAAAGAGGTATGATAACTGCCATCAACAAACCCAGGAGCTTTAGTGTCTCCTGCAGAACATAACGTAATGCACGCTCTGCTTGTAGGCAAGCCTCGCTCAGAGACCTGGGACTGAGCCTGAGAAGTGCAGACGGGGGTCTGTGATCTCCCAAGGTTGGCATCCAAGTGACTTCTGACTAAACAAGCCAGCTTTTCTATTTCTCCTGGTGAAACAGTGCTGCCCTGATACTCTTTGTAATAACAAGAAATGAACATGAATCACAAGTTTTCCAAAGTATTTCACTAACAGAATTGTGTCACAGAAGTACAGGGCAAGATGCAGGAGGATAATTTTAATCAAGCAACAAATATTGATGATTCACCTCTTATGTAGGCTAGGAACTGCAAGGGAAATCAAAGACAGCAGAAGCAAATCTCAGGAAATACAACCTACTTACAAGAACACATGAAAGAGACAGAATGAAACTCTAGTTTCTAAGTACAATAGGAAGCTAGAGGTAGTGGACCTCACAGAAGTAAGTGTAGTCAGGGTGTTTCAAGAAAGCAAATTACTGCCAAGGAACTTCATGTCTTCTTGGACTTTGCATCTCAAGCTACATCCCAAGCTTTATGGATCTTCCATCACACAATCCTGTCTCTGAATTACCACAGCTGGTGTTAACAATGTATCTGTCTTGTCTTTGGTTATTCATCTGCAAGATGAGGAACAGATTAATTATTTGATTTGTAGATTCCTCCCATTTCAATAATTGCCTTTTAGTAATTATGTAACCTGATAACAAAATTAGATAGGAATTAAGGGGCAGAGCTATCGGGCAATTTCTAAATAAAATATTAGCAACCTAAACCTAATTATGTAATAAAAGAATAATTATATAGCAAGACAATGTGGCTTATCCTAGGAATAAACCAGTGGTTCATGATTGGGAAATCTAACTATAAAATACCTTGTTTTGCTATATTCCGACAGATTTCAGAAAAGCATTTGATGACACTTTTATGCCTATTCTTAGTAAGGCAAAATAAAGCTAAACAAAGAAATAAAAAAAATCTTAGTGAGCTATGACTAGGAGGAATCCTTCTTAACCTGAAACAAATTCCAGAAATTTACAGAAAATATCCCACCCAAAAGTCAATATTAAGATAAGCATTTCCACTATCATTGATATTAATCAATATTTTACTCAAGGTTCTAGTCAATGTAAATGAACCTAAGAAATAACTGATAGCTGCAAATATTATATAGAGGGTGACAAAATTGCCTACTGAAAGAATGCAAGACAATTTTCTAAAAAGCTGTTGTCATTGCTGAGTATTTAGTAACATGTCTTAATGCTAAATGAATAATATGTATTATTTTTCTATACGTCAGAATGAAACTAGACCATTCCCTTATACCATAAACAAAAATAGATTCAAAATGGATGAAAGACCAAAATGTGGGACAGGAATCCATCAAAATCCTAGAGAACACAGGCAGCAACCTCTTCGACCTTGGCTGCAGCAACTTCTTGCTAGACACATCCCCAAAGGCAAGGCAAACAAAGGCAAAAATGAACTATTTGAATTTTATCAAGATAAAAAGCTTTTGGGTGCCTGGGTGGCTCAGTTGTTAACTGTCTGCCTTCGACTCGGGTCATGATTCCAGGGTTTTGGGATCAAGACCCGCATCAGGCTCCCTGCTCAGCAGGAAGCCTGATTCTCTTTCTCCCATTCCCTCTGCTTGTGTTCCCTCTCTCGCTGTGTCTCTCTCAGTCAAATAAATAAAATCTTAAAAAAAAAAAGATAAAAACCTTTTGCAGAGCAAAGGAAAAGTGGACAAAACCAAAAGACAACCAACAAGATGGGAGAAGATATTTGCAAATGACATATCAGATAAAAGGCTAGTATCCAAAATCTATAAAGAACTTATCAAACTCAACACCCAAAGAACAAATAATCCAATCAAGAAATGGGCAGAGGACATGAATATATTTCTCCAAAGAAGACATCCAAATGGCCAACAGACATGAAAAAGTTCTGAACATAATTTGGCATCAGGGAAATACAAATCAAAACCACAATGAGATACCACCTCACGCCAGTTAGAATAGCCTGGCTAAAATTAACAAGTCAGGAAATGATAGGTGTTGGCGAGGATGTGGAGAAAGGGGAACCCTCCTACATTGTTAGTGGTAATGCAAGCTGGTGCAGCCACTCCGGAAAACAGTATGAAAGTTCCTCAAAAAGTTGAAAATAGAGCTACCCTATGACCCAGCTATTGCACTACTGGCTTTTTATCCCAAAGATACAAATGTAGTGATCCAAAGTATAAACTGCACCCCAATGTTTATAGCAGCAATGTCCACAATAGCCAAACTATGGAAAGAGTCCAAATGTCCATTGACAGAGAAATGGATAAAGAAGATGTGGTATATATATAAATATATATTTTATAGCAAATGTATAGCAAATTTACAGCAATATATAAATAGATATATACAAATAATATATAATATCTATGTAATGGAATATTACTCAGTCATCAAAAAATGCAACTTTACTATTTGCAATGACATGGATGAACTAGAGGGTATTATGCTAAGTGAAATAAGTCAACAGAGAAAGACAATTATCATATGATCTCACTGATATGTGGAATTTAAGAAGCAAAACAGAGGATTATAGGGGAAGAGAGGAAAAAATAAAACAAGACAAAACCAGAGAGGAAGAACAAACCGTAAGAGAGTCTCAATCACGGGGAACAAACTGAGGGTTGCTGGAGAAGAGGGGTTGGGGGGATGGGGTAACTGGGTGATGGACATTGGGGAGGGTATGTGTTTGAGCACTGGGTATTATATAAGATTAAGGAATCACAGACCTGTACTCCTGAAACAAATAATACACTTATATGGTAAGTAATTGAATTTAATAGGGAGCCCGGGTGGCTCAGTGGGTTAAAGCCTCTGCCTTCGGCTCAGGTCATGATCTCAGGGTCCTGGGATCGAGCCCCGCATCGGGCTCCCTGCTCATCATGGAGCCTGCTTCCTCCTCTCTCTCTGCCTGCCTCTCTGGCTACTTGTGATCTCTCTGTCAAATAAATAAATTAAAAATCTTAAAAAAAAAGAATTTAAATTATAAAAAGAGAAAAGAAATAGTACAACCATATCATATACATGCGTATCATGGTATGCGTATGTGTATATGTATTAAATTTTACTTAATGACATAAAAGAACAGCTGGATAAATGGGGAGAAATATCATACCCCTGAATAAGAATGCTCAATATTATTAAAAAAAGTCAACTCTTCCTATATTTGTCTATTAACTTACTAGATCTAAATGGAACTTAACTTAATTTTAATGTACATCTGGAAGAATATGTGAAAGACTAGCAAAGATGATTTACAAAAAAAGAAGAAGAAAGGGAAGTATAGTAAGTGAGTAATTAAAACACTTGGAAATTTAATGTCTTTCAGAGTGACAGGAACAAGTAATGTTGATGGCCCAGTTGGCTACTACTTGGAGGAAGGCTGGAGGAGTTCAATGTACATAAAAAGATCGGCATATATGACTGCAAAAAAAAATTTTGAGATTTCAAAATAATGAAAACTTTGAAGTCAAAATGCAAAAGATAGGACAAAAGTATTTGGTATAGTATAACCCAAACAAGATTAGTATCCAGAAGGCATAAGTTAAGGAAAAAGGGGCATTAAAAATTAGGCCAAATATTTAAACAGACATTTCACATATGAAATACAATAAATACATGAAAAGATTCCCAGTGTTACTTTTGATCTATTAAGCAGGAAATACAACTGAAACAAGAAAGTTATATTTTTCCTTGTCATATTAGCAATAATTTAAAATTTTGATATTTTACAGTATTGCTGAAGGTATAGGGAAGTAATTAGAGGGCAAATAGCCAACATTCCAGGCACCCAGGTAGCCTTATCTATGAAAATTTTAAATTTGCAAAAGTGCAGCAATTCAATTTAATGAAATCTGTCCTTCAGAAATACTTGCATATGTGAACAAACATATGGCCACAGGAAGGTTCATTACAAGTTTATTTGTAAAAGTGAAAAGGAATCTAAAGGGTTATCAGTGGAGAAGAAATTAAATTATGTAATACTATGATTTCTGTAAAATAGTAAAAAAAAACCTTGCTGTTAACATAAATATCTCAAATATATAATTTAGGTAAAAAAATATTGTAGAATGTATGTAAAAAGTGTTCCTATTTAAATAAAATTATATATTACAATTATGGCAATACAACATATAAAGTCTACAGTGATAAACCCCAACTAGTAACATGAGTTATATACGGGAAAAGAAGTGGGATTGCTACTGCCATAAGAAAATCATTTTTTTAACTTCATGTTTCTATAGTGCCTGATTTTTCCAAGTATCTTTTTTTCATTACATAGTTATCTAATTAAAAACAAAAAGGATGACTGACGAAAGAGTTCTATATGTATTGAATTGAAAACATCCCACCAACTAGGAAAACAGAATGTCTAACTTGAACTCAATTATTAAAGATGATGAGTGAGTGTGTGTGTGTGTGTGTGTGTGTGTATGAAAGTATGATATCTAAAATGTTTTTCACCAAAATGGTAATTGTGTTTACCTTTGAGAAGTAAGTCTCAAGATAACTTCAACTTTCCTTCTTCATGCTTTTAAAAATTTATAGGGCAACCCTCTCGTGTCCCTTCTCTCCTCGGGAGCTTAGGACTATCAGTTTGTTATCACTCAATAAACTTTGCTTTGCTGCCCACCAAAAAAAAAAAAAAGTATATGTATATATATATATATATATATATATATATAACACACATATACATATAAATACAAATATATAAATATACATATTTTATGTATAATAAATTTATAATTTGAGTTTTTATAAAGAGAATGAATCATATTATAATCAAAAAAATCAAATAAATTTCATTTTGAAGAAAATATAAAATTTCTCTGCCAATCAAGATGATCATATTAATCATGACAATTACTACAAAATCTGAGGATCCAAAACCATTTAAAAGTAGATTTTCTGAAAAATACAGACACATAATAATTAAGGGCTACTAGACAGAAAATAGTGTTTATTGTTTCAGATGCTGGTATATTAAAATGATGATTCACAAATATAGATGATAATTTGAACAGGAGAACCGGGCCTGGCTTTATCTTATGTTTATTTAATATAATGGAAAATATTAAATGAATAAAAGCCCATTGCCAATTACAAATTCAGACCACCCAAAAGTGACCTTAAATATAAATAAAAATTTCATTTGTTTGGAACGCTAAAGGTATTTATTCTATGCCTGGTGTGTGTGTGTATGTGTCTGTGTGTTTGTTATTCTGTTTGCAGCAGAATCAAGGTGGTGCTTCTAGTGATCAAGGGATTATAAAACAATCTGAGGTTTTTTTCCTTTTCTTATTTTACCCACATCCTCCAATCCTACCAAATTTGCATTCAAACTTCTTGTTTCTCTCCAATGAGTCATTAAAAATGAAAATATTAATTTGTCTGAATGGACATATGCCAATGTTATTCTAAAAAACAAGCATTAATATGTTGTGTCAGTATGTGTCATCACAAAGGAAATGAATGAGATGAAAACATACACACAACACATGCACACACATAGGACTTAAACAGTATTGGCTGTTAGAGTGCTACTTCTAATAAATTATCTGAAGTATGTTCCAGAACCTAAATTGAGGTCTGCAATGTATACTGCTCTAAGGATCCCATTTTACTAAACACATTTCTCATCTTTTATTTTGAAACAATATATAACTGTGTATGAATACACATACGCCATGTTGATATACAGTGTAAATTATAATGGTAAACCCCGCTAGACAGTTTCCTCAAGGTCCCTCTCTGAATTAAGCTATTATTCATTTCAGAATCATCACCCAAAGGATAAAAGTATGTGCCACCTGTCAAGTAAAAGTAATATAATAAACAGCATCAAATAAAATCAATTTAACAACCACAGATACAATGCAAATCTAAACTATAAATTAAAGACAAGATCAAGTGTTGTTTCCTGAACTGGAGATACACTTTGTTGTCTGCTGAGGGTCAAGCATAAATATGAAGCATGCAGGTCCAATAAGTCGTTATTAATAGGATCAGTGTATAAAGGGCAGATGTCAAAAAGTACTATAATTGGCCTTTACTATCATCGAAATTGACATCAAATTTCAAAGTAATTTTATGACCAGTGACCTGACATCTCAAGTGGCAGAAGGAGAACTGATTTTCTGAAAGATAGACAGAATGTGCTAAAGCCAATATAAAGTTTTTAGTTAGTTTAAGTCCAAACCACCAATTTTTGTACATATCACTCTATTCAGATGTCTCCATGGAAACTGAAGTTGTCATACACTGCAAAATTAATTGAATCATATTGTATAAACTTTGCAGCTATGGATCAGACAGCCAAGACCACCTGATTCCCTAACTAATCAAGACATCCCCACCTAGATACATTCCGTCCTTTCAGGAAAGAAGGAGTTTCTTAGTAGAGTGGGAGCTGGCAATCAATCCTCTGATGGCTTTTATTTTGGAAGATATCAGAGCAATAACTTATGCAACTATTTTTTTCCTTGTAGGTATCTGTTTACGACAAAAGTTAAATTCTAACTTTGAAGGAACTAGGTAAAAAAGCTTAAATTACCAGAATTACAATCCCGGAGAAAGACTCTTAATCTCTCATATAAATGACCCATAGTGAGTAAGACAAAGAACACGATATGTGTAAGTGGGTGCACGTGTACATGTGTATGGAGGATAGAGAGTGGGGTAAGCATGACTGCATATGTGGATATGAAAGCCCAACAAAATATGCAAACCAGTATTCTACGATTAAACACTATGGTTTCCATACCCCCTTATCCTTGGGTTCCCCAAATCCTGTGAGGGCTTTTTAGATGGGTTTTGGATTTAAATTACATAATAATGGGACGCCTGGGTGGCTCAGTCAGGTAAGCATTTGCCTTTGGCTCAGGTCATGATCTCAGGGTTTTGGGATTGGGAATCCCTGCTCAGCCGGGAGTCTGCTTCCCTCTCTCCCTCTCCTCCTGCCACTCCCCCCCCACTCATAATTTCTGTCTCTCTCTCAAATAAATATAATCTTAGGAAAAATACAAATATAATAAATAGTGAAGTGTAGCTAAACAATGTGATATAGGAGGAAAAGAAAATCAAAGATTTAGGTCCCTCTAAGTTTGGCAAGCAAATGAGCTATTATATGTTTGATCTTAGCTACTCCTGCTACTTCTACAGCACACTGAAATGTTGGGTCCATAATGTGAGTACTGGCTGTCATTAGAGGACATGATAATGGTAAAATACTTGCCATTCAATCCTAGCAATATTTCTTGATATTACTAATGGTTCCCAATAGCTCTAGCAGGAAGGAGGGAAATGGACTGAGACACCTTGTTTACTAACTTTCCTTAATTATAGCAAACAAATATATTAATTCTATCTGCACAAGGTTGAATTGTGAAATCCTGAAAATAGAAACCATCTTATACCTCTTTATAGTTCTCAACTTTGCAAGCAATGGTGCTCATAAAGTCTCTGTCAAATCAAATGCATTTAAGCCAACACTGCAATTAAAATATTTTTTGCATTGTCTTCTCTGTGAAGGTTATGAATATGTTTACAGAGCACTAAAGACAACAGTAACATTCCACAAATATTTATTATGTTTGTATCAGATCTATTTTAGACACTCAAGGAAGAACAGAAGATGGGGAAAAAATCATTGACAAGCTTCATGAGTTCAAAGATTTAGACATAAAAACAAAAACAAGATACTAAATAAGTAAAACACTAATTGTTGACAGGCATCAGAGGAAAGAAATAGTGCAATGAAGCCTTAAAAAACCTAGCTGGATTATTTTAAAGAATCTTAAAGAAAGATAGTTTGTGTATATCAAATGAATTATTTTTAAACTATGAATGTAATTACTTTATTCAAAGATACATATTAATAGGAAACAACAGTTTTCATAAATCCCAATATCAGAAGATTTCTGGATAATAAAAATCAGAAATTTCTGAATAAAATAAAAAATATTTAATAAATAGTGAATGTTCTAAAGAAAACAAATGTTACTCCAAAAATCTTAAATTTTACGTGATTACATTTCTATCTTTATGACAACATTGCCTACGTATTTCGTTGTTTTCAATTCTTAGCTCCAGGAACGCAAAACTTGAATCAAATGCAAGAAAGCAGCACTGCCCTGAAGGCAGACTCGTGCACCTCGGCTGCAGGGCTGCACAGGGCTGCGTGAGCCAGGGCTGGGTCCTCACCAGCACCTCCTCAAGGTCTGGAATCACAGCTGCAGGAGTTGGAGGGCACTTTGCATCATCTAGTCCTGTTCTTGACCCTGCTTCAGGAAGCTGGCTGGCTCGCAGTGCACCTGGAGCCTTTCAAAATTTTGTCAGGCTCAGCCTCTGAAGAAGGAAGTCCTACCGTGTTCTGGCCTTACTCAGTGTGTGTTTTGTTCTAGAAGTCAGGAGACAGGTTGCTTTCTTTCCTGGCTCTTGGGGTCAGTGGGTGGGCTTTCTCACCTATGAGATGGTAACCTTTATGAGTGCCTCCCTCCTGGACTAAAAGGAGAGAACAAAGTGCCCTGGATGCTTAGCAACAAGACACAGAGAATGCCAAATAAAAGTCCAGTCCATTTTTCACTGCTGCTGTTAGAGTCCTGGTTCACCTTCAGCCTCTGACTGCTGTGGATTCCTCCAGCCTCAGGCTGCCGGAGCTTTGGAAAACACACCCACACCTTGTATCTCTCTCTCTCCTGTTGATTAATTAACACTAATGGGCAGCTGTCCTCCCTGCATAAAGCCACAGCCATCACTGAATTACTTGAGGGCTAATTACGCTGTTTGTCCAGGCACAGAGTTTCTCTTCTTTCCAGCAGCCTACCCTTTGGACCCTTATTGCTCATTATCACCTCCACCAGTGGAGGAACAAGACAAGACTGTCACCTGCGCCACTTCTTACATTTCCAAGAAAAAGCTGAAATCTAAGTAATGCCATTGTAGGCTTCCTCTGCAGAGCAAAATTTAGCTCAGCAAAATCTCTCTTGTAAACTTTGTTCATAATTTCTCCCTAAATGCTGAATTATGGTATTAAGAACTAGAAATCTTTCCCATAAATGACTTTTAAATTTCCTTTTCAAACATCTTTAAGGGTCACTCTCAACTCAAATTCAATTTTTTCTCTCCTCTCTCCCAGCACATTCTATTCAACCTGTTTTTTCCAATTGGATAGATTTTTCCCCTCTTTCTCCAGCTATGGACTTTGAATTCTATTGCTCTTTCTTTTCCCATAGGTAGACTAATGCCAGTCCCTCCTCTTCCTCCATCCACCTTCCACACCTAGCCCGCCTTTTTCAATGCCCATCCTATTGTCTTCTCTTGTTTTCAACTGAACTCCTCACTCTCCACATAATCAGTGTTCTGCCAACATCACTGCCGGCCCTTTCTGGAACCTCGAGGTACCACAGGGGAGCTATCTTTATTGGTTTCTGGGCTCTGAACTATCATTTTCCCCTCCTCACTCCTTAGTCTCTTCACAATTTCATTCCCCTCTCACCAATCCTTCCATCTTCCAGATACTAAGTCTCCCTCACACTTTTCCTCTCATTCTGCCCTTTTCCACTCCCCTATCTCTACGGTAAATGAAACATAACGTATCTACAATATGCAGTGTTTTCTCTTTGTACTTTAAAGATATGACATTTATCTGCTTTCTCTTTTGGTGAATAATTCATTTCCTGTTGTTTTGCTAATAGAATCTGTAAGCCAGGGGCTAGTTTTACAGCCATGCTTAGTAAATTGAAGAGTAGAGAATCTGTAAGCCAGGGGCTAGTTTTACAGCCACGCTTAGTAAATTGAAGAGTAGAATATTTTGTCATGATGCAGTAAGTGTACCAGAAATCACTGGTTTGGGAGCTGTGAAGTCCTGAGGGGCAAGACTCAAATGCTGTGGCGGGTTAGTTAAACCATATGGAACAAGTGATCATACTTGCTTATCCAGTTAAATATTATGAGTTACAGTGAGGGTTTGAGCTAGTGTTGAAAAAAAAAATTTTCAAGACTCACATTCCAGTGACTGTCACTATATTTTTTATAATGTTCAGCTAGCCAACACACAGTACATCATTAGTTTTTGATGTAGTGTTCACTATTTTTTTAGGTAGGCCCAGTAAAATAGCTCCGATTTATCTTTACTGTGTTAATAGATACAGGTGAAATGGAGGTTGTTCTACGAAAATATGCAGCAGCATGATTTTTAAAAAGAGAAATGGTAGTATGGATATTGGGATCCACAGACTGAACTCTTTCTGCTTTATTTTATATTTTACTTATAATATTTGCCATGCAGATGACTAACCTCAAGGCTCTCATTGTTGACCTACAGTTGTGCCCTCAAATACATCAGGTTAGTGGTAACACATCATATATATCTCTTAGAGTCTTAGCCAGTAATATAGTTTCAAATCCTTCTAACTCTCCGTTCTTTCAAAATCTCCAGGAAAAAAAAAATTAGCTCGAGGAATCTATTTAGAAGTCACTTGTACACACTTTGTTTTGGGAGTTCATAATTAGTTTCATAAGATCTAATCTGGAACCAGAAACATTCTAATACTGTGTGTCACTTTATGGTTAAATTAAAGTAAAAATGACCCTAATAAATTTGCCAAGTCAAATTTCCTACTTCATATGTGTCACTTTTAATTTATCACTGTAATCATGCAAAACTCCTGGGTAATTAAAAGAAAGACTTATTTTCTACAATGTCTATCACACTATAGATGAACTCTTTACATACACACAGATACATACATGTATTTGAAATAAATATTCAAAAATTTAATGATTTTTTTGCTTTTTATTTATTTATGTATTTATTTTTATTATGTTAGTCACCACACAGTACATCATTAGTTTTTGATGTAGTGTTGCACGATTCATTGTTTGCATATAACACCCAGTGATTTTAAAATGCATGTGTTTAGTGTAAAATTTTTGTGAAACACAGTTAAATTAAAAAGAGTAAATGCATTGTCAGTGTGGAAAAGTTGGTTTACTCAAGGCATTCTCTTGACTTCTCTTTCCTTCTGCCTTTCCTACCACTCTAGGGCATACTGTGGAACTCTAGCCAGATCCTTTCTTCAGAATGCATGCACTCAATAATCTGCTATTGACCATACATGGCTTAGTCTCTCACTAGGGACTTCCCTAGACTGTAGGAAACTACCTTCCTCAAGGTAATGCCCCTTCCAGTGGGCAGTCATTATCAATGACAGTCTGAACTACTACTGTGAAGGCTTAGCCTAAATTTGTGACAATTCTCGAAGGTCATCTGAATTCCAGAACCTCTAATAAAAATCAGGTGAGATTTCAGTTGCAAACACATTGTAAGCTAGTTTCTTCCTCTCTCCCGTCTTCCTTTCCACCCTTCCTTACAGGTTTATCTCCCAGGATCACATCCCAATAAACTTTCTGTGTGCAATTTTCTGCATCACAGTCTGTTTTCAGGGGGAACTAACGGGAGAAAACTAAAATACCTAGCAAATAAAATACTTTTTCTGTCTTCCCTGTTGTTCAGCTTGGCCATATGCCAATGAGACTAAGCACAATTGCCCAGAGGAAAAATGTTTCCTCCATTCATAACCGAGATTCACTAGGATATGTTCCTTTCACAGTTTCCCTTTGTCCTCCCTATCCCACACACCATAGAGACAAGATACCTGAAAGTCAGCAGCGTCAGAGCTAAAACAGCAAGCATCCAAAAACACCTCAGATTCTTGAAAACATCATTGAACAAATGGGCTTATGCCAGCAATCCTCAATCCCTAAACTTTAGGATTAAGCAGGGGAAAAACCCTCTTTTTTTAAGTTGATTGTTACTTGCAACCAAATGCAATTCCTAAGTGATACAATTAAGGAATCTGTCTAGAAATACACATATAAGTGTAGGTGAGTGTTATTTACAACAAAGAAATCTAACAGTTTTGTAAATGGTTACTTGTGGTTTATCCTTGGGAAAGAAATCTACAGTCATTAGAATAATTCCTTTGAATGCTGATTTAATGTTGTTGAGAAATAGCCAAGGCCACATTAAATTTAATGATATAAATCTATTACACACACACACACACACACACACACACACACACACACACACACCTACGTTTGATGAAGCGACCAATCTTATGAAGTTTCCTTATAGAAAAAATAATTTCCCTACCGTGGCATATTGTATTTTCTAAAGATGGCCACACTAATATCCATCTCATTTCATATGCTCCTCTAAAAATGAGTCTAATATTCTTTCCACTGAGAAGTGAAGTCTGTGTTTCCTCACCTTGAATCTGGGCAAGGGCTCCTGATTCCTAACCCAGAGAAAACAAAAGGGGTAATAAATGCTGTTGTTTTAAGTCACTACATTTTGGGATGGTTTGTTATCTACCATTAGATAACAGGAATGCCTGTAGATTATCTTAATTATTACCTGATCTCTTAAAATACAGAATAAAAAAACTTGAAAATTAAAAGAAAACGTACAGTTCACTTGAAACATTTAATATGTGCCTGTTGCTCTTTCAATTGTGATGAAAAATGAGAAAAATACCTTAAGATTAGTTTGCTAGGTGTGGAATCCAGGACCCTCATCTTAGGATTGTTAACAAGTCTTAACAGTTAATACCGCTTCTGACAAGAATAATGGTCAGTATTTTTGTCCCTTTGTTAAAAGTACTTCAAAATGTGTGCAAAGATAGTATTTCTTCTAACCAGCAAGCTTCTCATTCCTTGTAGGGACTCTAAACAAAGGCAAACTACAGCAGAACACATTTGGGTTTATGAGTAAAACTGTAAAAATGCCAGTTCTCGGCTAAAGCTTGAGAATACAGAACTTCCTTGAGCCTTTTGCCTTCTTTTGTGAAAAAGCACCTTGGCAGGTAAATGGTCAACAGATATCTCACACTTCAATGTCATGATATGAAGACAAAATGCAACAAAAATCAAGAGGGCAGCCTACTTCTAGATATTTGGGGGAGGGTCACGCTCATCTTTCCCCTAATTTTCCATGTGTAAATTAAACTACTACAGCATCAGGCACTGATAACTGAAATTCTCATTTCCTTCAAAAAGTCTCCAGTAAGAGTGGCAATATTTCTTTAAGTCACACACACATACACCCTGAAATACAATATTATACTCCCTCCACCCAGAAAATATGACTACTCATTTAAGCAATATTGAATCTCTTTACAGAAAATCAGCAGGTCAGGGAGAAAATTACACACCCAACACATTGGTTGTGCAGAATGTTGCAGGGTCTGAATTTCTGCCAACATATTTGGCATTGGCATATCTCCACTTCTCAATTTGCTACAATGCACTTAACCTACCACTGTTATTCAGTGTACTATAACTGTAATACAAGCGCCCGTGTGTTCACCTAAGCTCAACTATTCCTTTGGCTAGAAATATTTCCAAACAGGGTGATAAATATAAATGCCTGCCATTTTCAAAAGTACATATCATAAACATTCCCGAAGTACTTTGAAAGCCTACAGTTAACAATAAAAGCTTTGGAGTACAAGGATTAGAGAATAAGGGGCAAGGCAAACTTTATTAGCACCCTCTTAAGCACTTAATTTATTATTTCTGCAGTGACATCCTTGCAGGATTTCTTCAGTAACATGAAAAAGTCACTATCTCAGCTGTTGAAGGCCCTGCTTTAGAATCCCAGGTACATACCCAGACAAGTTCTAGTGAATATTCAGGGAACCACCTGGGCTTACACCCAACTCTAAGCAGAACACTGAAAAGAGCTTTTTAAATCTTACATGCCTGGTGATGGGTATTCAGGAAGGCACGGTTTGCATGGGGCACTGGGTGTTATACGCAAACAATGAATCATGGAACACTACATCAAAAACTAATGATGTACTGTATGGTGACTAACATAACAAAAAATATATATTTAAAGCTAAATAAATAGGGATAACTGGGTGGCTCAGTGGGTTAAGCCCCTGACTTCGGCTCAGGTCATGATCTCAGGGTCCTAGGATCGAGCCCCGCATTGGGCTCTCTGCTCAGTGGGGAGCCTGCTTCCTCCTCTCTCTCTCTCTGCCTCTCTGCCTACTTGTGATCTCTCTTTCTCTGTCAAATAAATAAATGAAATCTTTAAAAAATAAAAAAAATAAAGCTAAATAAATAAATTTCACATGCAAAGAAAGTTTAGATAGATGATGATAGATTGATAGATACCAGGTGATTACAAAAATCAGATAATAATAAACCACAGGTGTTCTAGTTAGCTAATGGAGAATAATAAATCATACCAAAATTTAGTGATTTAAAACAATACTAATCATATAATTTACAAGGTAAACTTGTAAACCCTACCAATAGCAACTGGGAACTCACCTTGTCCTCATATTCAAATAAGATTTTATTTACAAATATAAAAGTATTTTCTTTTTAACTGTATGTTGATCTGAAGGCAATATGTATAGCCTCAAATATGAAGACAGCAGCTCTGTCCCTCCGTGTAACTAATTATCTGATTTGTGACTCCAAGCATGTACTTCAAATCCTCATTCCTTAAATGCATCTACCCCTTGTCAAAATTTGGTTTGGAAATGGAAAATTTTAGTAAGCATAGCTATATTTGCATCATAAATTCTAAGTGGGAGATTATTTATGGCCATCTCTTCTCTAGTAGAGTTGATATCATCCTAACCAAACCATGTAGATGGAACAGAAATCTGGTCTCAACTATTGCCTTTTATAACTAGTTGACAATTTGATATGGTCTCTTGCTGTATTTTTTTCATCTGTTGTAACACATAAAAGTACCTAACAAATACTTTATCCTAAGCCTTTTGTGCTGTTAATCAATGTTTATTAATTCACCTCATTGACAATTAGGAGTATTTGCTGTCTGTCCTCACAAATTCAAAACTGACCACTGCAAAAATGATACAAATTCCATCGCTTTGATTCCATATTGGTTATATCTATTTTTCTACTTTCAAATATTTATTTCATTTCCAGATCATGAAACATTTAAAGAAATTGTATGCAAAGAGGTAAGTACAATGTGTATATTATCCCCAGTAGAGTATACTTCAGCTCCTCCACAAAAAGAAAATGACAAAATTATGGTGTGTTCACATAATATAATACTATATAATTACCTAAAATAATTTTTAATTGAAATCTTTCTTGGGATAATCGTAACTTCATATGCAGTGGTAAGAAATGATACAGAAACATCTCTTGTATACTTTGCCAACTTTCCTCCCATAGTAACAGTTTGTAGAACTATACTGCTAGGGCAGTGACAATGACATAATCCACAAATCTTATACATATTTGCCCAGCTTCTGCCCTTTGTGTGTGAAGCTGTGTGGGGGTGGGTGGGTGTTATATTATGTTCTATATAATTTGGTCACTTGGGTATGTTCACCTTCACCTATGCATTCTATACATTCACCACTGAAGTTAAAATAATGAACAATTCCAACACGGCCACAAGAACCTTTCATGTTGCCTTTTGATAACCATACGCATTCTGTCTGGAAACCCCACAAAACCATTATTCCGCCCACCATTTCTATATTTTACTATTTTAAAATGCTATGTAAATGCGTTCATACAGGATATAACCTTTGAGGGTTTTTTGTTTGTTTGTTAGTTTTTTGTTTTTGCACATCGCAGTTTCTTGGAGATTCACCCAATTTGTTATGTGTATCAACAGTTCATTTATTTTTATTATTGAGTAGTATTCTATGATATGTTTGTACTTCAGTGCAAATACTTTCTACCATTTTCTATTGCTTGTATTTTTTATCCTTGTCATAAAGGCTTTCACAGAGTAAAAGCTTTAAATGTTATTAGGTTCAATTTATCAATTATTCTTTTGTTCATGATTGGAGCATCAAGTCTAAGAAGTTTTTGCCTAGCCCTAGGTCCCCCAAATTTTCTAATATATTTTTCTAAAAGTTTTATTTGCATTGGACTATGATTCATTTTAAGTTTATTTTTGTATGTGGTGTGAGACTTCATGCAAGGTTCATTTATTTTGCTTATAGATGTCAAATTGCTACAGCACCATTTGCTGAAAAGGTTATCCTTCCCTCACTGAATTAGTTTTGCACCTTTGTCGAAAATCAGCTAAGCATATTTGTGTAGGTCTATTTCTGGATCCTACATTCTGTTCCTTTGATCTATGCATCCATTTCTCTGCCAAAGTCACACTGTCTTGATTGTTGTAGCTATATGGTAAGAACCTAATATTAGGTGGACAAATTCCTCCCACTTTATTCTCCTTCACTTAGAGTCTTTTAGCTACTTTTTAAAAAGATTTTATTTATTTATTTGACACAGAGAGAGACAGCAAGAGAGGGAACACAAGCAGGGAGAGGGAGAAGCAGGCTTCCTGCTGAGCAGGGAGCCTGATGCCGGGCTCCATCCCAGGACCCCGGGATCATGACCTGAGTTGAAGGCAGATGCTTAACAACTGAGCCGCCCAGGTGTCCCTAGTGTCTTTTAACTATTTTAAGGCTTCCATATAAATTTCCATATAAATTTAGAATAAGTGTATCTATATCTACAGAAACTTGCTTGGATTTCTAGGGAATTGCATTAAACCTATCCATATGGTGACTCTAAAGTGTAATTGGTGAAGGAAAGAGAAATGTTCCATCATAACAGAGCAAACACAGATGATGTTATGGCATTGGCAAAAAAAAAAAAACCTAATAAACTAAAAAAAAACTAATAAACTGATTCAGGGTAAAAAAAGTGTTATGAGAAAACAGGATATCTATTTAAACCATACGTGTGGATGTGTGTGTGCGGATGTGGGTATGGACTGTGGATGTGTGTACACCAAAGCACAACTGATAAGTCAGTTACAAACAATAAATGAAATTATAGCATAAAGAGTAAAATTTAAATATATAGCCATCACAGAGTATCATTGGCACAAAACTTATAACTCTAATAAAGTAATACAAGGTTTGGCTTTTTTATAAAAGTATAAACTTTATGTGTTTTTTTCTTTGTTTTTGGTGGAAGGAGTAGGAGGAAGGTAGGTTTCAGTAAATGTATGACTGTGTGGTAATATATATATATCTTGAGTTAGTGATCTGCTCTGCTAAAGCTATCTACTTTTTTTATACCTCTTAAGTGCATGAAACAATACATTTTTAAAAACAGCTTTATTGAAGTATAGTTGATATGCCAAAACTGCAAATATTTCATGTATATAATTTGATGAGTTTGGACATATGCATACACTCATGAAACCATCACCACAATCAAGGTAATAGACATATTCATGACCTCCAAAGTTTCCTTGTATACCTTTTGTGTATGTGTGCATGGAAAGGACATTTAAAATGAAATCTACCCTCTTCACAAATTTTTAAGTACACAAAACAGTGTTATCGACTATGGACACCATGCTGTACAGTAGATCTTTAGAATTAATTCATCTTCCGTAAGTGGGAGGGAGAAATGGAGAGTCACTCAATTGGTTTAAATCCATATACTTTTAAAGGTAAAAGGAGAGAGGAAAGCAAATGATTTTATCGAGTATATTCTAAACCGCCAGGTAAAAAAGAAGGAAGGAATGTGTCTTTCCTGATCAAGACTTTGTAACTAGACACAGGCAGTTGAGAGCAGTGACCTGAGCTCCAATCACTGGATTCCCAATGACATAAAGTGTCCTTGACAAGTCTTGCTCAGATGGAAAGGCAGTAACAAGGAAGTGATTTTCTAATCCCATGCTAACCAATCACAAAGAATTTGTGATTGAAGCCATGGAAACCCTGAGCAAAGTTACCTTGTTACTTTAGAGTTTGTATTAGCCAGAAACATGGAAATGGTAGATTCCAAAAAGTTCAGAAAAAGACAGGTACAACTCCATGGCCTCAAATTCTTAAAAGATGACAATTTGAGGGCGCCTGGGTGGCTCAGTGGGTTAAAGCCTCTGCTTTCGGCCCAGGTCATGATCTCAGGGTCCTGGGATCGAGGCCCGCATCGGGCTCTCTGCTTTGGCAGGGAGCCTGCTTCCCCCCTCTCTCTCTCTGCCTGCCTCTCTGCCTCCTTGTGATCTCTCTCCCGCTGTGAAATAAATAAATAAAATCTTTAAAAAAAAAAAAAAAAAAAAAAAAGATGACAATTTGAGATGGTTTTAAGGCTTTCAAAAAAATGCTGTGATCATAAGCAGGAAAACAGAATAAAAATGATATGGATATACTTCAAACTCCATAAGAAATTTATATATAAAATGAACAAAACTGAGATAGAAATAAGTACCAGGCACAGGGCCTCCCACATAAGATGTGCTTAATTCATGTTTTGGCAAAATAATGAATGGATCTTATAAAACCAAAGATAAATATGTAAAATTGCATATATTATAAGCCAGAAGAGTCAAAGTATACATCATCTGTTCATCTAATCATTCAGTCCGGAAATACTTATTGCACATTTAGTTATGTACCAGGCACTTTCTGCTTTCAAGGATGTCACAGTCCAGAGTGAGAAACTGATATGTAAACAAACAAACACAAATCAAAATGCAGCAAAGTAAGTACAAATGGCTAATTGTTTAAAGTGCTTTGTGAGGGCGCCTGGGTGGCTCAGTGGGTTAAAGCCTCTGTCTTCAGGTCAGGTCATGATCTCAGGGTCCTGGGATCAAGTCCCTCATCGGGCTCCCTGCTCAGTGGGGAGCCTGCTTCCTTCTCTCTCTCTGCCTGCTTCTCTGCCTACTTGTGACCTCTCTCTGTGTCAAATAAATAAATAAATAAATCTTCTTTTTTTATGTGCTTTGTGAATAGGCAGGATGGGGTTGTTAACTGAACTTGGAGGAAGGAAGACTAAAAGGCTCTACCTTATAGATAACATTTGAATAATTTTGAAGAGTAGCTGAGATATATAGTTTTAAAAAAGAAATCTATATGAGTTAAAAGATTAGAAGAAAAGGGGTATGCTGTTTAAAAACCAGTGTTTAAAATAAAGTGGCAAAATGTTAATGAGCTAGAGAAATGGCAAATACATAAACTAATGGCATAGGGCTTACAGAACTACAGTGCACCCTTTCTAGCCAGTTCCAAAGATGGAAATATGCTGTAAAAATTTGGGGCAGCTAATGCTACAAAGGTTAAAAGACACTTTACCTTTGATGTGATTCTTCTTTGTCTCCTAATCCCATATTTCCATCCCATTGACTCTGCTTTCATGCATCCTCCCCTATCCTAGAAATTCTCAACCAGGGGTTTTTATACCCTGATAGCTCATTAGAATCACCAGAAGAGCATTTATAAAAGATTTCTGCCTGGGTCCATCCCCCAGGGATTTTGATTCCATTGATCTGGGGTTGGAACCCCCGAGCTGCCCACATAGTCTTCAAAAGCTCTGTGGGAAACCTTTCTGGTCTGCCATGGTGAATGAGCATGTGACAGAAGAGGGTAAGACACACATCAGAAAGAAAGAATTAATGTCAGGGAGTTCCACACAAGTTTAGAACTTAATAACTCACATAGGGAAAGAATTTGCCCAAGATAGCAATATATATTGCGGCCAGGATCTTGAGAAAGGGTTGAATGTGTGAATGCTACCTAATGACTCTTGGAGACAAGTGACTCTTATTCTAAATTCATCCTAGGTGTAATGAGGAGCCACTGAGAAGTGTTCTGCAGTGCACTGATCATTTAAGATTCATACATGACAAGAATTATTCTATCTGGAAAATTTATCAGAGAAAGGCAAAGATGATTTCCAGCCTTTTTATTTGGGAAACCAGACAAACATTGATGCCACTCATTGAGAGGTAACCAGGGGGAAAAAGGAAGGCTTGGCAGTGAGAGTATACAGGGACATGACAAGTTCTCCTGTGGATGTGCTGACTTTTGATTACTTACAGAAGAAAAAAAGAAAACAAACAAGCAAACCAGATAGGAGACATGTATTTGAGATCCATTTGCAGATAGCTAGGTTTTAAAGTTAGGAATAAACCGGTTTGCCATGGAAGGATATATAGACTTCTCTTTGTGAGAAGAGAGTCTAGAACAAAATTTAAAAGAATACTAAAACTGGCAGCAAACATCCACAAAACATATTAACAGAAAACAACTAGAGAGGTAGAAGGAAAACCAGGAGGGTGTGGCATAATGGGTACCAAGAGAATGGAGTTCTCACAGAAGGAGTGATTGAATGATAGTTTGTCAAATGCTGCAACACTTTTAATAGAGGGTAGGGCACATTTCTGGTTATAGTAAATTAAGGAGTACATGGGAGGTAAAGTAAAAAGTATGAACAAGTACAGCTACATTTTAAAAGATATATGCAAGTTTGATTAGAAAGATTTTTTTCCCATTTCTTTTTTGAAACATAGCAATATATGCACTACAGCAGTAAATCTTAACAGATTTTTTTAAGAAGAAAATAATGTGAACACTTTAGCTCTGATGAAGGGAGTCTAGACTAAAGAAACACAGTGAAACTAAAGGAGAAAGAAATAATAATTACTAAGACACAGTTAGGTACTTGAAACAGAGGGATTAACCTGGGCTTTGCTGTGTGAGGAGAGAATAATTCAGAATAGGGCAGGATGGAAGAAAACATGAACATGGACATAATATGGTTAGAAGTTTGGGGTTAGGATAAGGAGGAAACTCTTGTCTAATGGCTTCAGTTTTCTCACTGAAGGAGGAGATGTCTGATAGTGAGGAAGGAGTGGTAGTATCCAAGGTTTGAAGGAATGGAATAGGCTGAAAGAACAACTGCAGAGAATCTGAGGGATTGGGAATTATAGAGGAATGCCAAAGAGTACTGAAGCCCCATATTCTTGAGTTAGAAAGATACACGGTTTTGGGAGTAGTCATGTACAAATGACAGAAAGTACCTAAGTGTTGTACAACTGACTAATTTTAGGCCCAATTCCATCCAGTAGAATGTTGGGATTCACAGAAAAGCAAACAGTGTTTGTTTGTTTTTTTTAAAGATTTTATTTATTTATTTCACAGAGGGAGAGAGATCACAAGGAGGCAGAGAGGCAGGCAAGGGGGAAGCAGGCTCCCCGCTGAGCAGAGAGCCCGATGCAGGCCTCGATCCCAGGACGCTGAGATCATGACCTGAGCCGAAAGCAGAGGCTTTAACCCACTGAGCCACCCAGGCGCCCGCAAACAGTGTTTGTTAACAGAAGTACGATAACCAAAGCAAGATTTTAGCTGGAAAGAGTGAAGATTTCCACATGAAATACATGGGTGAAGCCGAAGGAGCAGCTTCACAAGTGAAGTTCCAGAGACTGAGGAATTTGACCCAAGGCAAGGGGTGTTTGGGAAGGCGTTCAAACTTGGGGGTAGAGAAGACAGGCTGGCCTAGATGAAGTCCGACATTTTTAATGCTGCAAGTCTGCCTCTAGTGGGCATTTTATTAACCCACAATACACATTTACTTTTTAATTTTCTCCTCAGAGTAGGACCATTTGGCAGATACATAAAGCATTTGCACTGCCGTCAGGATGATATTTGGATATAATAGATAAGATATAATGTTGTGCGAAGTCTGCTAGATCAAGACATTCAATTGCTTCAAGAGCTCTAATAATTCAGATGTGAGAGGAAAAGAGAGGGGGAAGGGACCAAAGGAAGGAGGGAGAGAGGGAGAGAGAGAGGGGGAGAGGACAGTGGGAGAAGAGGGAGCTTAACTTGCAATGTAGCCTTTTCCCAAGAGCAAGCAAAATATTCCACAAACAATTGCAAAAACTGTTTCCTGCCCAAATTATCCTCTTTGAAGCCTATAAAAGATAATCCAAGTATCTCCCGCACTTCACGCTCTTGCACATTTATGCAAAAAGCTCAGACAAGAGACTGTGAAGCTCTTCTTTGAGCAGAGGTCAGTGTTTCTGGTGCAGCGCCAGTTTTAATAAGAAGATTTTCTTGTCTCTCTCTTAAGAGAAAATATAAGGGAGATGCTTGCTAAGAAGTACAATGGTCTCTGCCTAGACCTGATGACAAGAGAAGGTCCATGCGATATTTTTTTTTTTGACACTTTTAGCCTTAATTTGGCTGGAGCTTTATTGAAAAGCTCTAATATTCTCTATAGTTTTAGATAACAAGTGTTGAATTTTGATCCTGTCCTGCCTTAAGATTTCCTCAGAAATCTCTTTTCTAATCATAATAGCAACTCTACTGTGTTTTCTCTCCTTTTCTTCGGTGTGGTAACATTGTTTTTGTTTGCTTGTTTGGGTTGTTAGAATGCCACAATTAGATACAGTCACAATGCTAATCTATCAGGACCCATGGGCATCACAGGCAGCCACTGACATATACAGTGAATCTTACAAAGATGACCATATTTCGAAGCAGATATGACAGATCTTCAACTTATTTCAGGAGCCTCTTTCCTTTATCTCCTCCAACAGCTATAAACCTTTGCGATTCCTCTCGAATACAGCCCTGCATTCTTGAGCAACATACATGCATGCATATTTTGGTCTTTATGAACCACAACATCCCTGTTTCCTTACATATTTTATTTTATTAATTGAATAGAGACTCCCAACCATTTATCAGTAACATATGTCAGCCCCAGTCAGCAAATGTTTAAAAATAGCTCCACAAATTTGCTACCTAGAAATCAGATTATTTTTTTTCCTTCAAATCATTATAAAGCTAGTGTATCGTAGAGACAGTCATGCAATTAGGCCCTGGTTATTAGCAATTTGAGGAGGGAAATTGCCCATAGCAACATCACAGTTGAAATATTTACATTTGAGTCCCTATCCTTCTTTTTCTGCCAATTGTTGGAAGCAAATCCAATCAGAAATTTTGGCAGTGAGTAGCTGTAATATAAAACAAAGATGGAGATGCATATATTCATCATGGGGATGTGTATCCCTTTCAATTTACATTAATTTGTCTGATGAATATGGAGAGATGCTTTACTGATTTTGTTTGTTTTTGTTTTTACAACTTTCACCTTGATCTGGGTAACTTGTCAGAAGACCTGGGTTGGAGTAATGTTTCTGTCACTTGTCAGCATGTGATTAACAAACAATCCTCTCTCATTTTCTCTCTCCCTCCCTCTCCTTTCTTCCCTCTCTCCCTTCCTCTCTCCATCTCAGCCTGCATTTATTCACTCGTAAAATCAGGGGCTGGACTGGAGAATCACTAAAATCCCATCAACTCTAAAATTCTGTTCCTATGAGATACTATTTTTGATAAGCAATTAGAAAATAAACAAATAAATAACATTTTAAGTGGTCTGATAATCAAGAATACGCAACTAAAAGGAAAGGGAAGAATAAACTCTTTTTTAATCCCTGAGCAATTCATGGTGGGGGATTATTCTGAAAATATGAGAAAAGGGTAACTTTCTGTGTCATAGTATCTTCTTGAAAAATCCAGTCAGTGGGGCTACAGTCACATGCCAGTAATTGAGAGTCAACACATCAACTCAAAATTGGTAAAAAGCCGAGAAAAGAATAGGCATATCTAATGGGGGATGCCTAAGTATCTGCACCCTGACCATTTCTGTCTTTATTTGCTTCGCTGCTGTCTCTTTGTTTCTTCCTTCTTTTCTCTGCATTTTCCCCTTCCTTCCTTCCTTCCTCCTTTGTTCCTTTCCTTCTTCCCTTCCCTTTCCTTTTCTTTTTTCATTTATCCAACATATATTCACTGAACAAATACTTACTGAATACCTACAATGTAATTGAAAATCCCCTAGGAACTGGAGCTATACCATTGAACAAGAAAAATTTAAAAAAAAATCCTAGATTTTGTAGAACTTACATGTAGGTAGGTAAACACAAAATATTAATTAAGGATGTACTTAAATATATAGTTCAATTCAAGTAGATATATAATACTTGAAGAAGAAATGAAGTAGGACAATGAGGTAAGAACAGGCTAGGACAGAAGCCATTTAAATAGAGACAGAAGGGTCTCCTCCAAAGATGTGACTTTGAGCAGAGTGAATGAAGTGACTGCATTAAGATTTCTGGACGGAGCTGAAGTTTTGTCAACTTAGTGATAAATCTTTGTTTCCATTGTATTTTTAACTGGTTTTTCTTAGAAAAGATTTAGGAAAACTTAACAAGTGTACATTTTCAAAGTATATTTAAGTGCATGTAGGGGCACCTGGGCGGCTCAATTGGTTAAGCATCTGCATTCAGTTCAGGTCACTCCAGATCCCAGAGTCCTGGGATCAGCCCTGCATCTGGCTCTGTGGTCAGTGGGGAGCCTGTTTCTCCCTCTCCCTCTGCCTGCCACTCCCCCTGCTTGTGCTCTCTCTCTCTCTCAAATAAATAAGATCTTTAAAAAAAAAATGCAGGTAGACTGAGGGGTTTAACAAAAATAGACTACTTCTAGGAATAAAAATATTATTATGGCAATATTCCTGGTTCCCAGAGACACAAGAGAAATAACCTATACACTTGGGTTCCAAGATCTTCCCTGCTCACTGTCTCACACAGCTGGTGACTCAGCATTGACTAAAAGTGTGGAGAAGCTCTTTCTCTGTTCACTTGTATACCTTAGGGTGCCAGTGTGGCTCTCTGAGATCTTCAAAATATTGCTTGCTATTCTTTTAACTGACTATATTGTGACTCATGGGGCAGTTGGGGATAGGCTACCTTGTGATATGCTCCAAACCTCTAGTCTAAATCCTAAGAGTGGCTGGGGCCTCTGTAATTTTTTAGGGACAAACGTCAAAGTGCTATCATTCTTAGAGCTGTGATAGTGAGACAAGATTTTGGGACTGAGCTTTGATCAATGATCAATGACCAACTTGCCATCCCAGAAATGGGTGGTTGGTTATGAAGGGGACCTGAGAAGAGAATGTGAATGCATACAGAATTTATTCTAAATTTAGAATTCAAGCATGTTTTATTTATGATGTGAACTATAATCTAGTTTTGTGACACTAGCTTTATTTTAGGTCGATAAAAGAAAGAGCCACACAAAGAGTGTGCCTCTTCTATACAACAGTTCCTGTGGATATCTATCTATCATGCTTTTCAATGTTGCCTGTTGCATCAATAATTTTCTCTTAGTTGGAGTCAGGATGGGATAGATGGTGAAACGTAAAATAGTAGGAAGTAGAATTAAGTAGAAATCCCAACTCTGCCACTTAAGAATTGAATGAACTTGAGAAAGTAGTTAAACTCTGCAGACCTCAAATCCTTCTGCAAAATGGGAAACATCATAACTTAAAATGAAGATTACATGAGATGTCATCTATAATGGACCAGGCATAATGCTTGACACACAAAATAAAGCTCTTACCACCCGTTACTTTTCTTCCCATGTTTTAGTGTTTTTTGAGGAGTAATTCATTCAGGTACCTTGGGTACTGATTAGTATTTTTTTTTTCTAGAAGTGGATGAGGATTTTGAAAGAATACGGATTAGTAATTATAATAACAAAATGTGGCCATGCAGAATATTAAGGCCAAAGGAATTAGAGGGACCCCACAGACCTGGGTTCAAATCTACTTTCTCTCTTTAATTAGTTTTGTGATTGTTGGTTTCTCCCCAATCTCATTTATGTACTCCTTTTCATCTGTCTACTCAACATTGGATTACTGCAGGACTTAGTTACTGGATCTAAACTTTTGTCTATCTATTCTCATTAACTTGACAATAACCAATAATATAGCTTTAAATAAAACTTCCAAATTTATACCATCCAGACTGCAGATTTATATGTCCAACTGACTGCTGGACATCCCTACTTGGCTAATAGAAATTTAAGCTCACCTTGTTCAAAATCAGTTTCATGATTTTCCCTGACAAATAGGCTTCTCATAGTTTTCCTTATTTAAATTAATGGCAACTCCTATCACTCCAGTTGCTCAGGTCAAAAACTTTATAGTCAGCCTTACCATTGTCTTTTATACTCTTCACCCGATAAACCAAAAATCCTGACAATTCTCCTTTCAAAATATATCCAGCATGGTACTACCCCTTGCTAGCTCTTCTTGCTGCTCCCACCTCGGGTTACTGAATCTCTCATCACATTGTTAACACTGCCTTCCCCCTGGCCATTCTGCTTCCTCCCCTGTTCCTCGGCAGTCTATTCTTACCTTCCAGAGGGATCTTTTTAAAGTCAAAGTTGAATCAAGTCACTCATCTATTCAATGCCTCCCATATCTTGTTTAAGAGGAAAAACTCAGGTCATTACAATGACATACAAAGTCTCAAATGATACCACCTCCTCTATATAATCTAATCTTTTTATCCCCCTTTTGTTCACTCTGCTTCAAATACCTTGGCTATTGATTCAAGGTATCAGTTCTGGTTTTCCCCCTAGGGTCTTTGTCTTTGCTGTTCTCTACCCTGGATGCTTTCTCCTCAAATGACAACATGTACCACCTTTTTATCCCTTCAGGTTTTTGCTCAAATATCAATAAAGTCTCTTTGAGCTCCCTATCAAAAATTGATCTCTGCTTCTATTATCCTATATCCCCATTTCTTCCTTTATTTTTTTCCAAAGCATTTCTTAGTATCTAATATATTATTTATTTTTTATTGCCTCTTGCCTATTAAAATGTAAGCTCAATGGGGTCAGGGATTTTTGTATCTTTTATTCACTATTATTTCCAAGGCTTGGTACAACCAATATTTGTTGAATGGATTCATGAGTCCCTATTAGGTTTTTGTTAAAATTTAGTATGTTAAATGTTCAGTATAGTACTTTGTACATAGTAAATACTGGATAAATTATGGCTACAATTATTATTTAAGAACCAACTGAATCGGCACATTTTGTTATTTATTATTTTTTATACTGAACAATTGGACCAGTCCTAATAGACCGTTCATATCCGGAATTTCAATTCCCCCAATTTAAGACTCTAATGCCATTTTTATTTATAATTGTGTTAAAGCATTTCATTGGTCAAAAATAACTTTATGAAACCAGAAAAAGTAATCCTTCAGGAATTAAAAAAAAATACTACTTTGTCTCCAGGGTTTAGATAAATGCACCAAAAGAAAAACTATGTACACCTTGGCCACTCCTGCTAAAGCAGGAACTTCTATTAGCCTAAGGGTTGTTAATGCAGTCTTTATCACTGAGGAGATTAATATAAAATTGCTGAGAGTCTGACAACAGGGTGAATGTTCCCAGAGAGATGGCAAGACCAGCAAGGTAAGATATTTAAGTTGTCAACATTTCTTATTATTTCTTAGTGAAAATATTAAATAGTTGAATCAACATTTGACAGGTTTACAATTCAGTCCAGAAATTAGCTTGTAAAAATCATAAACCTTCAAAAAGCCTAGTTCAAAAAGTAGTGCATTGTCTAACATCCATACACATCTTGAAATGAATGAGAATCTAACCACAAGTGATCCTTAAATTTGCAGATGGAAAACTTATGAACTTCACCAAATTGGGAATATATGTTAAAAAATTATTCATTATTTAACTAAAATTCAAATTTAACAGGGTGTGCTATATTTTATCTGACAATCCTATTCATGGGAAAAATATGTTCTCCAGAAATTCTGTTAAACTATTGCTTTCTTAATTTGTTTCCTAAGAACAACAGTAGTATTGGTATTTGTAACAATACTAATTAATCAATTAATTAAAACACATTTCTTACATTAACAAAACGCAATTTTCTGACTGGCCTCTTTGATCATGACCACCAGCTTCAAAAGGACTGTCTGTAATCCTCTACCTCTGCCTGGAATTTTTCCACTCTCCTAGATGACCATGTCCTCACTGTCTTCTCTCCTTAATTATGCAACAACTCTACTACTTCCTTTTGTCTTTGCAGGTAATCTTGCTTCTCCTTTCATAGAAAAATAGAAGTGGGACAGGATCTTCCAAAGCTCTCTTCACATATATTAACTACTTGATATCTATGGCCATGGACTCTGCCTTCTTTCTGTCTCTGTCCTGTATAAGTCACCCTCCTTTTATGCACTAGATCCCATTGTGCCTCTAAGGGGTATTTCTCCCAAAATTGTTGTCTGTCCCTCCTCCCAAATCAACTTACTCTTCTCTAATGGATTATTTCCATCATCAGCCAATCATATAATATTTTCATCCAAAAAGGAAGAAGAGAAGGAAGAAAGGAAGAAAATAAAGGATGGAAGGAAGGGAAAGAGTAGATGAGAGAGGGGAGGATATCAAAGAAAGAGGGGGAGAGGGAGGAAGGAAAGGGGAAAACACCTCCTTTGACCTCATATCTTCTTTCTCTATGATCTCATTTCATTGCTTCCTCCTTTACAGAAATGCTGCTTAAAAGATTTACCTATACTTTACTGCTCCCAATTTATTCCATGTTCTCTTTTGTCTTGAACCCATTCCAATCAGGATTTTAAGCCTTCCCGCTTACTGAAACTCTTCCTGTCTAGGTCACCAATAACTCCACCTAGCTGAATCCAGTGGCAAACTCCCAGTACTCACCTTATTCTCTCTATTCGTTTCCTAGGGCTGTCCTAACAAAGTACCACAAACTACACAGCCTAAACCAACACAAATGCATTATCTTATAGCTCTGAATGCTATAAATCCACAATTGAGGTGCTGTTGGCAGGGCCAGGGTCCCTCTGAAACCCATAGGGAAATCTTTTCTTGTCTCTTACTAGCTTCTGGTTCTTTCTTAGCAATATTTGTCATTCCTTGGCTTGCAGATACAAAACTCCAATCTCTGCCTTCAGCATTACATAGTGTTCTTTCTGTAGGTCTGTGTCTTCACATGGTGATCTTATTATAAGGACCCCAGTCATACTGAATTAGGGACCCACCATACTCCACTATTGTTTCATCTTAATTAATTGCATCTGTAAAGACCCTACTTCTGAATAAGGTCACATTCTGAAGTATGGGGAGTTAGGACTTCAACATATCCTTTTGGGGGAACACATGATATCTCTATTTGAATGTTGGATAGCCATCTCAACCTTGGCATATCTAAATCCAAACACCTGATAAAGTCCCCCAAATGTTCTGCATCCACAGCCTTCCAGATCTTAACAATGGCTATGTCACCCTTCTAATTGTTCAGATACAAAAATCTGTGGAGTAATCATTTCTTCTTTTCTCTCTTCACCCCACATCAGATCTATCAGAAAATCTTGTCAGCTCATTACTTCTCATTGGCTCCACTGCTACCACTCTGGTCCAAGCCCACAGTATATCTTCCCTACACCATTACAGTAGCCTCTGACAGATTTCCATATATCCAGTTCTACCTTACTATAATCTATTCTCAACACAGATACCAGAACCATCCTAGGAAAAAGCCAGACTATGTTATTTCTCAGCTTAAAACCCCCCTTTCTTTCAGAATAATTGACAAAGCCCTTACGATGGCTTAAAAGTACCCTCTCCACCTCCTCATCTGCCATCTTCCCATGGCCGTCCCAAACCAATATGTTATTTTTCTTACACACCTCAGAATTTATTCTTCTCATGTTAAGGGACTTTTCTCCTCCAAATTTGTCCCAGATACCTTCATGGCTCTCTCTCTCTTTCTCTTTTTCTCTTACCTCTCTAGGCCCCTGGAAAAAATACCCACTTAGCAGTGAGACATTCTCTGCTAATTTTTTTTTTAACGAAAGCAATTCTGTGCAGTATCCCTCACTCCTCTCCTGCTTTATTTTTTCACAGTAGCCCTCAGACATCAGAAACACTACAAATTAATAAAACCATCTCTCTGGTTTTCTGTCTCTCTGGTTACTGTTTTTCTCTCTACTAAAAACTAAGTTCTAAGAAGACAAAGATTTTTGTCTGTTTTTGTTTGTTTCCACAACTAGAGTTGAAAGAAGAAATCATGAATCAATCTATAGAAAACTGTCAAAAATTAAAGAGTTCAATCTGTATACCAAGTTCAATGTCTTATGATCAGTGAATTCTTTAAGTAGGCAAAAAATAATTGTTATAATCTGAAACCAGAGAGCTATCTATACTTACATAGTCTTATGTAAAAATTAAAAATCATTGTATAATATAAATTAAACATTGCTTTCTTTTTTAAAAAATTATCATTAGTCTCCAAAGAATTTAGTCTAGTAAGGGTCTTTGTCCCTTATTCCTTATAGATTCTCTCTTCTATCACCTTAAGAAGTGACTTTTTTTGCTGGTCAATCTTTTGTTCCCCTTAATAGAAGATTAGAACTTATGTAGTCACTTCAAAATACAAATTCAGCCTATACCTCTTCTGCCAAATGTCTCTGGTACTAATTTTATATTTTATATTAATTTTTTATCATATACAAAAGGTTAATCTTTTATACAAAAGGTTAATCTTTATTCTCTGTCCTGTTGAATACTTATCAGAAGTTTAATCTGTCCCAGACACTTTTCTATGAATATTTATAGGGTTGACATTGAATAATAAAATGAAATCCCATGATATTCTTGCCCCATTATATCTCAGATAGTTTAAAAAAAAAGTGACAATCAGCTTTATAGCACTAACCAAGTCACACATTTGAACATAGTTTAAGGGCCCGAAATTTACCAACCATAAAGGAGTAATTTTAGGGAATGTTTGGAGGTTGATAGGTAACTAGTGAAGTTCTTCATGGATATTGGCTTCATCTCTGTGCAGAGAGGAGTAGCTTTTGACCTCTGATCTAGCTGTGAGGTCCAATGAGCCTGTGCTGGTAGTTCTAAGCCTTGCAGGGTCCTTTGGAAAGCCACAGGGGCAGTCTGGTCATCTTTGGTGCCATGACTACAACAGGTCTAGAACCTGAGAGCGTGACTCTTAACTGCGTAGAATCATCTAGGCCTGTTCTGTCTCTCCTGACTCCTCCTGGTAGGGGCAGAGCATAGCAATCAATGAAGACACTGCTGTTCCTAGTAAGAAAAATCCTATGGAAAAAATCACCCATGCTTTCCCTTGGGAAATGATCATTTGAATAGCCCTTTTCAGGACTCAACAATATTACTCAATTTTGTGCTCACAATACCTGAGGAGATTAAAAAGAGAGAGAGAGGAAGACTCAGGGCCTCCTTCAAAGTAGGTTAGAGGATAGACACCTCTCTTTTGTAAGGACTCTCCCAGTGATTCCAGTATACAATCAGGACTAACAATTATGGGAGAAAGACTGACTGGGCCAATGCTGTAGCCAATTTAAGTAACCTTTCCAAGGTCACACTACCAACATAAGCTCCTTTCTTTCCATTATATCATGGTACCCTCTGCAAAATCCCCAATCTCCACCCTCACGCAACTTTTCCATCTTTTCAGCTAATGAAGTAGATTTGAAATCAGAGGAAACAAACAAAGCCAGACTAAAGTGGAGTAGAAATGTTTCATAGAAAATAAGCAATTATTACATTATAGTAATACTCTATACTTATAGTCTGCTATAATACTTATAGTCTACTCAACCTTCACAGACCAATCAGTATTGGAAACCTGCCCATAACTTCAGGGTGTGCAACTGAGGCAAGTAAACACTACCTCTATGGCTCCTACTACTACAACTACAACTAGTACTACTGCTACTAGTGCCGCTGCTGCTGCCACTACTAATGATAACAACAACAAATACAACCATACTTTTGATATTTCACAGATTAAAATCCTGTTTATGTTATAATTTTAATAACAATTCTTACAAACACAAAAGTTGCACAACTTTATCCTAGTCTCTTTTTAATATATTTTCTGATTTCAGATACTTTGTATACACACTTAGCTTTCTACTGAGTAAACACCTGGAACCTTTACTCATGATGATTTAGACAAGTCAACTGCTAGATTCTTATGAACTCTGTCTAACTCCCCTGACCCAACTATTCTAATACCAGCATAGGCCAGTAATGGCATCTTTGTCCAGAGCAACTTGCCTGATGTTCTAGAAGTATAAAAGATACCCTACTATGGAGAGATGGTAATCACAGAGACTCTGACCAGCAACATCTTTAAACAACAGTAACTTCTACTGTTTATCATAAAAACATCTGTTCTTGGATAATGAAGTTTCTCTCCTATCTACTGTACCTGAGATCACACATTCTAAAAGATGATATTTTTGTCACATATGGTAATTCAAGGTCCTAGTCTGATAGTTTATGATTTATAAGTACTTTGTGACTTGCTTGAGCTGATGGGGAAGACTGGACAATAGGAAAGTCATCTTCTACCATAATTTACTGAGTTGTAGAATCTTAGATTTGTAGAACTAGCAAAGATAGATGTAATCTAACTTAAATCCAACATATTATAGGTAAGGATGTTGGTGACTTCTTGGGTCCAGACAGTGAATTTTGGACAAAGCAGAGCAGAAATCAAGTCTGTATGCCCTAATTTCTATGTCTGAGAAACCAAAATATCTACTTTGGAGGATTATATCCTCCAAACTTATCCAAATCTATCTTTTCCTTCAAGGTTCAGTTTATCTCCTACTGCCCCATATCACAGAATCAGGAATACAAAGGATGCTAAGATCATCCTGTCCATATAGGCTCTGACTTTTCTCTATCATATTCCCCACCACAGGGTCCTGTACATATAGTACATCTAGTATCAAAGAAGATTATTCCTAATGAAACAATCTTTTCCATCTTTGGATATTCTGAACTAAGAAACTTATAATATTTAGCCAAAATATGTTTGCTAAAGCAAATATTCAATGATTAGATAATTTTTGTTGTAGAATATTCCCCTACATATCTGAAAATAGGTACGAGAATCCCTTCCATTTCTCCAGAATAATAATTCCCCTCCCTTTAAAAATTCTTCATGCCATGCCATTCTAACTGCTCTCCTTTGAATGCCATCTAGTTTTGAATTATGTCTTAAAATTGTGGCATTCAGAAGTGAACATGTTATTTTAAACACTTCTGAGAACAGTAGAATTTTCATTCCCTCATTCTAGAGTATTCTCTATTAATAAAGCCGGTGAGTTCTCAATGAGGGGTAATATTGCCCACAAGAGGGTAAAAATCAATTCTTGTGAAAAATATCTTACTCTTTTATGTAAATAGCACAGACACAGATAAAGTACATAAGGAGATATGCAGTGTATCTGTGTCATTAAAATTTCATAAGGTAATGATCAAGGAGAAAAACTATTAAAAAAAAAAAAAACTCCTTAGAGGGACAATAATGAAAAAGGTTGAGAAACGGTGACATAGCCTAAGATCACATTACCTGTTTTATAACACCATCACACTATTAACTCCTACCGATGTTTTAGCCAAATAAAATCCTTACAACTGTTTCACTTGCCAAAAGGTATCTCTTTTATTTTTGGCTTCCAGTTTGGTTGGTTGGTTGCCTGTTTGATTGGTTGGTTTTGGTTTTTAGGGAGTGGCAGATTTTATATTGTTTTGCTACTACGAAACCACAAGTTTAAATCTATTCCTGATAAAACCATCCTTGTTTTGTCTGTTCCTGCCTGTCCAGATATTTTGAGACCTCATTTAGCCTTTTAATACATTGATTATTCTTTCAAGCTCTGATTATTTGCACATTTTATCTCCTATCATCCAGATTACTCATTCCAGTAATTTGCAGAAACAATGTTGAAGAGAGCAGGGCTGAGAATATCGTCCTGTACACACCTTCTCCATTTTGTGTTAACGTATTAATCACTACACTCTGACTAACACTTATTCATCGTCTATTAACGTGACTAGCTGTACATTTCCATGCATCAATCTATAGTTTTCTCTTTTGTTCATGCGTACACTGTAAGAAACCTTGTCAACCGTATCCTAGAAATCCAGATATCCTGGCTTTATAAAATTTTCTTAAAGTTTAGCAACCCAAGCAAAAATAAAGTAAAAAAAAAAAAGGATCAACTCTATTTTTCACATGCTAGTAATAAATTTTGAAAAGAAATAAAAGTAAAACTGAGTGTTTTGCATTTCTTTAATAAACCTGTGCTGTCTCATATGATTACTTTTTCATTTTCTCTATACTTTTTTAAAAGCCTTCTTTTTAATAAAGTATAAAGTCACCTCTGTGTTAAAGGACTTAAATATTCTATGGATTAAGTTTTTTCTTATAATAGTATTTATACCATTATAGTCAATTATAGTCAGTTGATTCTTGCTCTGTTTCTTTATGTTTCCATGGATATATGTCTTACAGTTCCAAAAAGATGATAAATGCTTAGCTGAACCCTATATTCCCCATAGTGGCTCAACAAAATATCATAGAGGATAACAAAAAATATATTGTTTGACTGATTAATTCATATCAGTTTCTACGCATTATCAAATCAGATCAATGAAAGAATCATAAATCATACTCATACTTTAGACAGGTTTACAGATGGTTTTAAAGACTTGTGCTAATAAAAGTGTACAAAACAGATGAACATAGGGGGGAAAGAGAGAGAAGCAAACCATAAAAGAGACTTGCAACTATAGAGGACAAACTGAGAGTTACTGGGGAGGTGGGCAGGGCGGGGTTAAATGGGTGATGGGGATTAAGGAGGCACTTGCGTTGAGCACTGGGTGTTACATGTGAGTGATGAATCACTAGATTCTAATCCTGAAACTAATACTGCACTGTATGTTAACTAACTGGAACTTAAATAAAAACTTGAAACTACAAAAAAATAAAATAAAAAGTGCTTAAAGAGTTTCCTCCTGTATTCAACTCTCAGTTTACTAATTTCTCACTAAGAAAGTTCTCATTGAGAAATAGGGAAATTAAAACCTGACAATGGGAAAGGTAAAAGGAACTATATAGGTTATATAGGCAAAAAAAATAAAATGTATCTTTAGGATGGGGAGCCTCCTTACATTTTCACAAATGAAAATCACTTAAAAATAGGCATATCAGGATGCGCTCCTAAATTTTTTTCTAACTAAAATTGAGCATATATGCATAATTTATTTAAATTATCATGTAGCTTCTGTGGGTGAGGTTCTCAAATTAGACATTTTGACTACATTAAAAATACAATGACTGCTTGGTTGAAAACTGACTTACTGAAGTATCTAAATGAGCCATTTGCTTGCCATTTGACAGTGGTGCATTTTTGTGCCTTAAACAGTATATGTATTCTCCATGTGTATATTCTGATATTCTAAATCTGCAATGCAATTCAATTATTTGAAAGAAGATATTAAAAGATCAGGGTGGAGGTCTCTAAAGATATTAACATAAGAAGCCCCTGAACTCCTCTCCCTCGATGGGCACACTGAATAAATAGCTACATACAAAGCAATTCCCTCTGAAGGAAATCTAGGAACTAGCTGAGTGACCCCTACACATTGGGTGAACAAGAAAATACATCAAAACAGGTAGGGAAGGCGGAGACACGGTCTCACCCTAAACCCCACCCCCAGCACGGCACCATAGAATGAGGAGGAAATCCTCAACTCCCAGCTTCTCCCACAGGAGTGAAGGATTTGGACCCCATATCCAGTCTCAATTTTTAAGACTCCCAACTAAGGGACAGATCCCTAAACACCTAGTTTTGAAAGCCAACAGAGTTTGTGTCCACAAGACCCATAAGACTATAACAGATTTAAAAAAAAATCAGTTGTTTGAGCATGAGCACTCCCTTTGCCTGTCATCCCAGGGCCCAGCACAGAGGGAAAAGGCAAAAAAAAAAATACTCATCTCTCAGTCTTTCCCCAAAAGGAGTCTATTTGTATACCACAAAAGCTGCTGCCTGAGGGCCAGGCTTCTAAATTAGTATGCATCTGGGGATTGATTGTGATCCTTTCTGCAGAGCAGGGAGACTGCCTCTGCCTGCCTCTCCCTTTGGCCTGCCTCNAGAGAGGAGAGAGGAGAGAGGAGGAAGCAGGCTCCCTGCCGAGCAGAGAGCCCGATGCGGGCCTCGATTCCAGGACCCTGGGATCATGACCTGAGCCGAAGGCAGAGGCTTTAACCCACTGAGCCACCCAGGCGCCCCAAACAAGAAGTTCTTAATGGGCTCAGAAGCACCCTTCCCACCTAAGTCACGGCTACATACCCAGGGCCCGGGGCCCAGTGCAAAGGGAGTAAACAATGTTTCCCCGTTTCTCCCTGGAAAGGATTTAACAATATACATCCCCTGCTGCTTCCTGAGGGTTGGCTTCCAGCTGGCCTCCATTTTAGCGCGGACTGTAATATTCCTCTTAGGGGAACTGACACACCCATAACTTCTGGGATCTACTAAGAACAAGGAATACAGCTTAGACAATCATAAAGGATTTAGAGAAAACCAAGAACATTGGCCAGGCTGATTGACAACGTTCATTTCCTGTGGGAGACTACTCTGTCAATATGTACAGAAACCAACACAGAGTCAAGGAAAATAAATAAACAACAAAAAAATATATCCCAAACAAAAGAACATGATAAAATTCCAGAAACAGATCTTAATAAAACAGAGATAAATAATTTTTCTGAGAGAAAGTTCAAAATTAGGGTCATAACAAAGATCATTGAAGTCAGTAGAACATTTCATGAACAAAATGAGAATTTGAAGAAAGAGACAAAAAATATAAGAAAGTACAAAACTGAAAGCACAGAGCTAAAGAATACAACAGAACTGAGTAATTCAATAGAGGGGTTCAACAGTAGACTAGATGAAGTGGAAAAGAGTATCAGAGAACTTGAAGACAGGGAAGTGGAATTCATCCATCCAAAAAATCACAAAAGAAAAGAGTATCTAAAAAAGTAAAGGCAGCTTAAGGGACCTGTGAGAAGCCAGAAAACAGATCAAGGTATGCATTATAAGACTTTCAGAAAGAAGAGAGAGAAATAAAGGGGGCAGACAGTTTAGTCAAAGAATAGACTTCCCTATTCCCTAACCTGGGGAAACTTCCCTAACCTGGGGAAACTTATCTAACCTGGGGAAACTTCCCTAACCTGGGAAGACTTCCCTAACCTGGGGAAAGAAAGAGACGTGCCAATCTCTGAAACAGCCTGAAACAGACTGTTTCAAAAAAGTTAACCCAAACTGAGACACATTATAATTAAGTTACCTACATTAAGAAAAAATACAGACCTCAACCTAACTGTATACTCAAGCAGTTAGAAAAAAAGAATTAGAATTAGAACAAAAAGCAGAAGAATTAGAATCAGAATAAAAAGAAGGAAGGGGATAACAAAGATCAGAGTAGAAACAGATGAAATAGGGGGAAATAAAAGGACAACAGAAATTCATGAACTAAGAGCTGGTTTTTTGAAAAGATTAAAAATAAAATAGAGAAACCCTTAGCTAGACTTAGCAAGAGAGTGGACCCAAATAAATAAATTTAGAAGTGTAAGAGGAGATATTATAACTGATATTACAAAAATATGAGGATCTAAAGAGATTCCTATGAACAACTCTATACCAACAAATTGGATAACCTAGAAGAAATGGATAAATTCCTAGAAATGTACAAGCTAACAAGACTGACTCATGAACAATAGACAATCTGAACATACCAATAATGAGTAGGGAGCTGAAATCAGTAAACCTCCCAACAGAGAAAATCCCAGGACCAATGATTGGTGAATTCTACCAAATATTTCCTGAAGAACGAACACCAATTCTTCTCAAACTTTCTTAAAAAAACAAAAACAAAAACAAAAAATAGAAGAGGGAATATTTACAAATTAATTTTACAAGGCCAGCTGATACCAAATACTGATACTCTCAGCTGATACTTTGAAGCCAAAACCCAACAAGGATACTACAGGGGAAAAAACAAAACAAACAAACAAACAAAAAAATGAAACAAAACAAACAAACAAAAATCAAAACCACACACAGGCCAATAACTCTGATAAACATAGATGCAAAAATTTGTAACATATTATTAACACATTAAATTAAACAATAAATTAAATTATTCATAAACCTCAATCAAGTAGGATTTATTCTAGGGATGTAAGTAAGGATGTTTTAACATTCACAAATCAATAAAAATTATACACTATATTACCAAAATAAAGAATAAATATCATATGATCATCTCAATGATGTAGGGGGAAAGAGTGGCAAAATTCAAGATCCTCTCTAATGATAAAATTTTCAACAAGCTTAGTATAGAAGAATGTACCTCAACATAATACCATGTTTGATAAGCCCATAGTAAACATCATACTCAGTGGTAAAAAGTTCAAATATTTCCTCTAATATTGGACAGGCATCTCATTCTGGCACTTTTATTCGACATAGTAGTGGAAACACTAGCCACAACAATTAGGCAAGAAAAAGAAATGAATGAAAAACATCCAAATTGGAAAGGAAGGAGTAAAACTGTTGCTATTTGCAGATGACATGACACTATATTTAAAAAAAACCCTAAAGACTCTACCAAAAAAACTACTAAAATTTATAAGCAAATTCAGTAAAGTCACAGGATATAAAATTAACATACAGAAATTGGTTGCTCTTCAATGCACTATCAGAAAGAGAAATTAAGAAAATAATCCCATTTATAATTGCATCAAAAAGAATAAAATATCCAGGGATAAATTTAACCAAGAAGATAAAAAAGACCAGTACTCTGAAAGCTATAAGATATTGATAAAAGAAACTGAAGACAACACAAAAAATGGGAAGATAGTCCATGCTCATAGGTTGGGAGAATTACTATTGTTAAATTGTCTATATTACCCAAAGCAACCCACAGATGTATTGCAATCCTTATCAAAATAGCAATGACATTGTTTAAAGTACTAGAAAAAGGAATCCTAAAATTTATATGGAGTCACAAAAAAATTCCAAATAGCTGAAGCAATCTGAGAAAGAAAAACAAAGCTGGAGATAACACATTACCTGATTTCAAACTATACTACAAAACTATAGTAATCAAAGCAGTATGGTACTGGGAAGAAAACAGACACACAGGTCAATGGAATAGAATAAAATAGCCCAGAAAAAAAAAAAACCCCACACATATATGGTCACTTAATCTGTGACAAATGTGGCATGAATATACAAGGGTGAGATGACACTCTCTTCAATAACTAGTGTTCAAAAATTGGACAGCTACATGTAAAAGAATGAAACTGGACCACTATCTTATACCATGTACAAAAATAAATTCAAAATGGATTAAAGACATGATTGTAAGACCTGAAACCACAAAACTCATAGAAGAAAAAAAAAGACAGTAAGCACTTTTACATTGGTCTTAGCAATATTTTTTTGAGTCAAACTCCTCAGGCAAGGGCAACACAAGGTAAAATAAACAAATGGGATTATAGAAAAAAAGGAAGAGAGAGAGAAGAAAACTACCAACAAAACAAAAAGGCAACCTTCTGAATGGGAGAATATATTTGCAAATCATATATCCAATATGGAGTCAATATCTAAAATGTATAAACAACTAGGGGCACCTAAGTTGGTTAAGCATCCAACTGGTGATTTTGGCTCAAGTCATGACCTCAGATCTCAGGATCTCAGTCATGATCACAGAGGCCCTACACTGGGCTCTGTGCTAGGCATGGAGCCTACTTAAAATTTTCTATCTCCCTCTCCTTCTGCTCCTCCCCACTGCTTGCACTCTCTCTCAAAATAAATAAATAAATAAACAAACAAATAAATAAAATTAAATATATAAAGAACTTAGAAAAAATAAAAAAACAAAAAAATCCCTAACATTATTAAAAATTGGCAGAGGACCTAATTAGACAATTTTTTTTCAAAGAAACCTTAGAGATGGCCAACAGGCACATGAAAAGCTGTTTACCATCACTAATTGTCAGGAAAACATAAATCAAAAACACCTCACCTCTATCAGATTGTCTATTATCAAAAAGACAAAAAAACCAAACAAACAAGTGTTGGAGAGCATGTTGAAAAGATAACCCTCATATACTGTTGGTGGGAATGTAAATTGTGCAGCCACAATGGAAAATAGTATAGAGTGTCCTCAAAAATTAAAAATAGAACTACTATATGATCCAGTAATTCCATTTCTAGGTATATATCCAGAGAAAATGGAAACACCTATCTGAAGAGTTATATGCACCACTGCATTCACTGCAACATTATTTATAGTAGCCAAGATAGTGAAGCAACCTGTGTCCATCAACAGATGAATGAATAAATAAGATGTGGTAGATATATATATATATAATAGGGTAGTACTCAGCCATTAAAAATAAATAAATAAAACCTTCCTATTTGTGAAAACATAGATGAACCAAGAGGATATTATACTGAGTGAAATAAAACAGAGAAAGAAAAATACCATATAATTTCACATGCATCTGGAATCTAAAAAACAAAACAATGGAACAAACAACAAAACAGAAACAGACTCATAGTTACAGGAAACTGTTGATTACCAAAAGAAAGAAAAATTGAGGGAGAAATATGTGAAGGGGAATAAGAGACACAAATATCCAGTTATAAAATAAATGTGATGTATGACATAGGAAATATAAATAATATTGTAATAACTTTCTATGGTGACAGAGGATAACTACACTTACTGTGCAGATAACTTCATAATATATAAAAATGTCTAATTGTTACAGGATTTCTTTCCCTTCATTACCCACAGTTCTTGGTCATGCTGGTTCAAAGATTGAAGAGGTAGACCAGATGAAGAGTGGTGAGCAGCAAAGCAAAGTTTACTGAGCAATAGTACAAAGTTCCTAAAGAGGGAGGGGACCCAAGAAGGTTGCCACCAGGGATTTTCAGTCAAGGGGTTTTTATAGGCTTGTTGGTAGGCTGCTTTAATCTAATTAACCCTCCACATGCCTGTCATCGATCAGGTTTTTGCAACCTATCTATCACATGGGAAAGATAGGCTCCATCCAGCGTGGTGTAAAATCCTTCTAAAAGTGGTTTCCTTTTAGGGTGGGGGCCCCTTTTCCTTGCCTGCCTTTCTTCCAACTATCCTTCATTAAAATCACTATAATGTACACCTGAAACTAATAAAATATTGTGTGTCAATCATAATTCAATAAAAAGGGACTACTATATAAGTAGGAAAAGAAATAGTCCTATTTACAATATCATTGAAAAATATTTAGGAGTAAACATAACCACAGAGGTAAAAGACCTATACACTTAAAATTGTAAGACATTAAATAAAGAAATTGAAGAAGACACAAACAAATGGAAAGGCATTAATATTTCTAAAAGACCCATACTACCCAAAGGAATCTGAAGATTCAATGAAATCCCTATCAAAATTCCAATGGGATTTTTGACAGAAACAGAAAAAAGTCCTAAATTTGTTGGAACCACAAAGAAACCCTGGATAGCCAAAGCAATCTTGAGAAAGAACAAAGCTGGACACCTCACACTTCCTAATATCAAACCATATTACAAAACTATGCAACAGAATCAAAACATTGCGATATTGGCATAAAAATAGACATAGATCAATGAAACGGAATAGAGACCCCAGAAATAAGCGCAGACACATGGGATCAATTCATATACAATGAAGGAGCCAAAAATACTCAGTGGGGAAAGGATAGTCTCTTTTAAACTGGACTCCTTGCTGTGAAACGTATAAGCCTGATGTTTCACAGACCTGTACCCCTGGGGCAAAAAGAAAAAGAAGATGGGATCGGGAGGGAGACAAACCGTAAAAGACTCTTAATCTCAGGAAACAAACTGAGGGTTGTTAGGGGTTTGGCGGGGAGGGATAGGATGGCTGGGTTAGACATTGGGGACGGTATGTGCTATGGTGAGCGCTGTGAAATGTGTAAGCCTGACGATTCACAGACCTGTACCCCTGAAGCAAATAATACATTATATGTTTAAAAAAAAAACTGGACTCCTTTCTTACTCTACACAGACTAATCATCTCAAAATGGATTAAAGACTGAAACATAAGACATGAAGCCATAAAACTTCCAATAGAAAACATAAGTGTAAGTGCCTTAGCATTGGGTTTGGCAATGTTTTTCTGGATTTGACATAAAAAGCAAAGGCAAAAAAGCAAAGATAAACAAGTGGAACTGCATCATACTAAAAAAACTTCCACATCAGTAAAATGAAAAGGCCACCTATAGAATGGGAGAAAATACTTGCAAATAATATACATAAATATAGATATAAATAGATGATAAATAGTCATATGATAGATGATAGAGATACATAGATAGATGAGAGATAAAGGGTTAATACCCAAAATATATAAAGAACTTATACATTTCAATAGCAAAAACACATATAACCTGATTAAAAACTGGGCAAAATAAACAAACAGATGTTTTTCCAAAGGAGGCATAAAAATAGCACAGAGATACATGAAAAGGTACTCAACATTACTAATCCTTAGAGAAATGCAAACCAAAACTACAATAAGTTACCACCTCACACCTTTTAGAACTGCTATCACCAAGAAGACAAGAGGTAACAGGTGTAGACAAGGACGTGGAAGAAAGAACCCCAGCTCACCATTGGTGGGAATGAAAATTGGTGCAGTCACCATGGAAAACAATATGGTGGTTCCTCAAAACATTAAAAATAGAACTACCATATGATCCAGCAATTTCACTTCTGGGTATATATCCAAAGGAAATGGAATCACAATCTCAAGGAGATATCTGCAGTCCATGCTCATTGCAGGATTATTTACAATAGCCAAGATAATTGAAACAACTGAAGTATCATCAACAGATGAATGGATAAAGAAGATGTGAAATACATACATATATATATATATATATTTCATATTGCTCAGCCATAAGAAAGCAGGACATCCTTATAACAACATAGATGGTCCCTAAAGGCATTGGGCTAAGTGATGAAAGTCAGACAAAGATAAATACTGTATGGTATCACTTAAACATGGAGTCTAAAAAAGCCAAACTCAGAGAAACCGAGAGTACAGTGGTAGTTACTAGGGACTGGGGATTGTAAGAAATGAAGAAACATTGGTCAAAGGGTACAAATGTCCAGTAATAAGATGAATAAGTTCTGGAGATCTCATTACAACATGTGATTATAGTTATCACTGTATCATATACTTGAAAATTCCTAAGAGAGTAGATCTTAAATGTTTTCATCACAAAAAAGAAATAAGTCAATCAGAGAAAGACAATGATCGTATGATCTCTCTGATATGAGGAACTTGAGGGGTAGGGTGGGGGGCCATG